>JASANC010003807.1:0-103087 GCA_030248135.1 Theristus sp. LFF4_11
AACTTCGAATTTTTTATTTATTTAAATACATTAAAAAATATTGTATTGTAGGCGGCTTCACGGCAGCACAAGGTAAATTTTCGTCAGATTGGTTATTCAGTAAACGTTACTGTTTTTTCTTTTAAATTCAATGCTACTTCACTAAAAAGCTTGGCATTGATTAAGCTCGGGTCCATTGGCTAGTCTATTATACTAAAAAAATACTTTGTCCGTGGAACTTTTTTTGCAGTTTGAATTGGCGCTCATTTTTTAGTTTAAGCCAATTTTGCTATTTAAGTCATCATCAGCTGAATTTTTTAACTCCATTTTCTAATTAACAAGGCAAAGTTCAAATCGTCAGTCTACATGACTTTAGTCATCATGATGCCTTTTGCTCAAGAACGACAACCAAGGTTATGAGCGATAGTTCAACAAACGTAACGCACGTTGCCAAATGGCGATTGTTGCTGCTCAAGCTTCATGATCGACTGCGACAGATGTAACAAAACCGTCTTTGAAAAAAGTTTAAATTTTTTTTAAATCGGGTTGGAAAACGAACGTCTACATTAGTTTTTCAAATGCACATTGCAGATTGTACAATCTATTCATGGTGTCTAAAAAATCATTAGCGAAATCAGAAAAAAAAATAAACTGATACCGGTAATGGTTCGACTATTGGAAAGTAAAATCATAAATGGCTTTTAAAGTGGTTACCAGGTAATCGAAAAAAACGACTGTTTTCAATTTTTTGCATTTATTTTCAATTTTCAATTTGCAGATTTAATTAAAAATGCCCCAACCCAGAAACGCAAAAAATTGAATTTGAGTGATTTTTTTAAATCGGCTGTTGAGTAAAAACGTTGCTTTTGTATTTACAATTTTATTTTCAATTGGAAAACACGTTTGGCTATATATGTTATAATAAACGGGTAAAAAAGAAATTGTGCCTGTTGAAAACGGGTATTTAAAAACGTCACTGTTTTTTTAGTTTCTACATTGTCACTTAACAAAAAAGCTTGACTTTTGGTAAACTTAAGTTAGGCTAAACGGGTAAAACATGCTATAGTCTTACTATCGGAAAACAAAATTAAAAATAGCTTTTTGGTTTTGGAAACATTTCATTCCGCAGGTTTAACAAAACTGTGCCAAATTCAAAAAACGCAAAATTAAAAAATTGCGGGATGTTTTTTAAACGGACATTTTGAAAACAAACGCTTTTTGATTATTATGATTTTATGATTTTGTTGGTGATCAAAAAACATTACGCAGCCAGTAGTTGGGTGTTGCTGATCAAAGAATGTTTTATCATACTTTTAACGGTCATTGAGAAATTTAACGGACAGTGAAATGCAACTCACTAAAAAGATTGAAAGATTGCTTTTTAGACTGGATGTTTGTTGCTGATGATAATACAAGATCATACATATGAGTGCTTTAAAAATGCCAGATAATTTCTGTAGTAAATCAACAGCAGTCGGTTAAAGCAGCTCAAAATCAAATTGCAATACACTTTAAAACCGGGTCGTGGGCAAGGTCAAAAGGCCAAAATCCACTCAAAAATAATAATTGTATTTATCAATTAACTAACCGTGCCGTAGGCACGGGTCAATTGGCTAGTCTATATCTATCTATCTATCTATCTATCTATCTATAATACTAAGATAGTAACTGTGTATGTAAGTCAGGTCAGGTCAGGTCCGTTCCGCTATGTTGATTGGCTATTAAAATTCACAAGTTTGAGCCAATTTTGCTATTTAAGTCATCATAAGCTGAATACTCATTCTCCATTTTCTAATGACAACGCAAAGTTCAAATCGTCATTCCACATGACGTTAGTCATCATGATGCCTTTTGCTCAAGAGCGACAACAAACAGGCGAGACAATCGTAAGAATTGCAAGGACTCCATTGTAGACGATGGAGTGTTTTTCACAAAAAACGAGTTTTTAAAACAATCGCTTGCAAGTTGATCGCTCTTTTCACAAGGTAGACTTTTTATAAAGCCGGTGTTTACAACGAGTATTTAGAAAATCATTGCTTTTTCCTTCATTTGTTTTTTATCATGGAAAATGCGTCACTTAGGATAGAAAAGCTACATAACAAAACAAAAGCGACCGTTTTACACAATGGGTACTCAGAAACGTGTTGCTTTTTGTTGCACTCGATCAAAAAGAACTGGCTTAAGTTAGGGTAAGCGGGGAAAAGAAGTAAACATGGGAGCTTTAAGTGCTACGGGTGTTCAGTAAAATGTAGAAAATTGTTGCTTTTTCCTTCATTTGTTTTTTTAATCATAGAAAATGCATCACTTAGGATAGAAAAGCTACATAACAAAACAAAAGCGACCGTTTTACACAATGGGTACTCAGAAACGTGTTGCTTTTTGTTGCACTCGATCAAAAAGAACTGGCTTAGGTTAGAGTAAGCGGGGAAAAGAAGTAAACATTCAAAACAAAAGCGGGAGCTTTGCTACGGATATTCAGTAAAATGTTGCTGTTTTGTCATTTCCATTCTATCAAAAATCCTTGGCTAAGGTTAGGGTTGAAAATAAGAGCAGTAAACATACCACACAAAAGTGGCTGTTTTGCAGCGAATATTCAGAAAAGTTTTGCATTTTTCGTCATTTAAACTTTAAAAGGCTTGGCTTAGGTGAGCTTTGCTACGGGTATTCAGTAAAATGTTGCTGTTTTGTCATTTCCATTCTATCAAAAATCCTTGGCTAAGGTTAGGGTTAAAGGTAAGAGTAGTAAACATACCACACAAAAGTGGCCGTTTTGCAGCGAATATTCAGAAATTTTTTGCATTTTTCGTCATTTAAACTTTAAAAACCTTACAGTCTATCACGCTAATATATGCAACTCGCTGATTGGTCGGCTCCTCACGCTCCGCACCCTGGGAACGGGATTCAGAAAAAATCATGTTTTTCATTGTTCAACGGTTTGTTTTCATTTATTTCATGCCGAAAAAACATTCTAAATAAAAAACTACCAAATTCCAAAAATTTGCATTGGTCACAATGTCAAAAAAATGTCTTTTTTGGTTGATTGACTGCGACGACGTCGTCTATGGTTTTTGGTTTAGTTTTTGCCTTTAGGCATGAAAAGAGCGTGCCGCCGCTAGCCGCTACTGTGTGTCCGAAGCACAGAGAAGAAGAACGCAGCAGGTGACAGTATTTATTGACAATGTGAACAATCTTTGAACAACAATGAATGGACATGGCGCACCCAATGAATCAATTGTTAAAAGCGGGATGAAAACTGTCGAAATCGTTGGAAGCAAGTTTTGTTATTTTGTTTGTTTGTTTTAAATTTGTTTTGAACACGCAGCAGCGGCCAGCGGTACGTTTGAAAGCAAAAATTCTCGACGACGTCGTCGCCGTCAATCAACCAAAAAAACTTCAGTTTACTAATTTTTTACCAATTCAAACGTTTGGAATTTTGTAGTTTTTTATTTAGAATGTTTTTTCGGCATGAAATAAATGAAAACAAACCGTTGAACAATGAAAAACATGATTTTTTCTGAATCCCGTTCCCAGGGTGCGGAGCGTGAGGAGCCGACCAATCAGCGAGTTGCATATATTAGCGTGATAGACTGTAGCTTAGGTTAGAGTAAGCGGGAAAAAGAAGCAACTTATCAAAACGAAAGTTGGCGTTTCGCAACAATTGTTCAGAAGTGTTGCCTTTTTGACATTTACACTCTAAAAGGCCTGGCTTAGGTTAGGGTAAGCGGGTAAAAAACCATTACCAAGTCAAAAGCGGGTGCTTTCCAATGGGTATTTAGAACAGTGTTGCCTATTCAGAAATGACAGCTGCCTGAAGCAGATTGCTTTTCTTAAACCTGTATTTTAAACTGGAACAAAAACTTAAACCGGTATCAGTTAATTGTTGTTAACCAAACGACATTGTTTTTTTTATAATTTTTTTAACAGGAATGGCGATTGAACAACATGTGACGACATTGAAAAGCTAACCAAACAAGATTAATTTTAAAACTTTAAGCGGGAATGGCTGTTAATTGATGCTGATCAGAGGAGATTGTTTTTTTTTGATACTTTAAACGGGAAGGACAGTGGAATGCAACTGATTAGAAAAGAATGAAAGGACAAATAAGCGACATTGAAAAGCTAATAAATGCGAGAATTGATTTTGATACTTTAATAGGGAATGGCAGTTGTTTGTTGCTGATTAAAAAGGTTGTGGATTTTGAGTCCGCGTCGTGGGCAAGGTCAAAAGGGGAAAACCAACTCAAAAATAATAGTTGTATTTATCAGCTAACCGTGCCGTAGGCACGGGTCAATTTGCTAGTATTATTAAATTTACAATCTGTGCGTGCGTGTGTGGCACTTTTTTGCAATTTGAATTGGCGCCCTTTTTTGCTACTTAAGAAAACTCCATCTCAATTTCCTTAACCTATTTTTTTATTAACACCAGTTGAGATTGTTTTCTCAAAACGTCGCTCTTCATAGCTGCAGTCATCATGATACTCTTTGGTCAACAGAGACAGTTCAGCGCAGCATAGGTAAATGGAAGCGTGCTGATCAAAACTTGATGATCGACTGGGAAAGATGTAACAAAACCGTCTTTGAAAAAAGTTTGAACTTTTTTGTTTTTAAAAATCGGGTTGCAAAACGCACATCGACATCGGCATTGCAAGTTGCACTTTGGGTTCAAAACAAGTAAATTTCATTGAAATTGATACTCCATGTTTCATTTTCAAATTGATACTCCGTGGTTATGAGCGATAATTTCAACGTAACGCACGATGGGCAACTGGCAATTTTTGCTGCTCAAAACTTGACGAGCGACTGCGAAAGATGTAACAAAACTGTCTCTGAAAAAAGTTAGTTTTTTAATTGGGTCGAAATGGTATTTACCATTCATTTTCACTTTGCAACATGTTTGGGTCATGTTGGGGTGAACGGGTAAAAAGAAGCAATGTCTGCAAAACGAAATTATAAACGTCACTTTTTTGTTTCTTCTATTCATTTTCACTTTAGAAAAAAGGTTAGGTTAGGGTAACCGGGTAAAAGAAGCATTAGCTTTTTAAAACGGGTATTCTTTAATGAAAAAAACGTTTTTATATTTTTTATTCAATTTTACTGAACTTACAAAAAGGCTTGACTTAGGTTAGGGTGAACGGGTAAAAATAGCAAAATCAAAAACTTTTCATTTTTTTTCACTTTGCAAAAAAGGCTTGGCTTAGGTAAACGGGTAAAAGAAACATTAGCTTTTTAAAACGGGTATATATAATTGAAAAAAACGTTAATTTTTATGTTTTTATTCAATCTTACTTCACACACAAAAAGGCTTGACTTAGGTTAGGGTGAACGGGGGAAAATAGCAAAATCATAAACTTCGCATTTTCACTTTACAAAAAAGGCTTGGCTTAGGTAAACGGGTAAAAAAGCATTAGCCTTTTAAAACGGGTAAATGAAAAAAACGTTAGTTTTTATATTTTTTTTCAATTTTACTTCACTTACAAAAAGGCTTGCCTTCGGTTAGGGTAAACGGGTAAAAATAGCAAAATCATAAACTTCGCATTTTTTATTTATTTAAATACATTAAAAAATATTGTATTGTAGGCGACTTCACGGCAGCACAAGGTAAATTTTCTTCAGGGTTATTTATCAGTAAACGTTACTGTTTTTTCTTTCTAAGTCAATGCCACTTCACCAAAAAGGCTTGGCATTGATTAAGCCACATACGCTCGGGTCAATAGGCTAGTCTTATATAAAATGAATAGAAAGTAAAACAAACGATCTGAACGGCATGCTTTGAGGCCAAAACAAAAATGCAGAACTACCACTAACCATTATTGATCGCGCATGCTCCAATTGTGGTCCGAACAAGCAAAAGCGAGAGAACGCCAGTGCAGGCCAGCAATTGTGCGGACGACAGCTTTCGAGGCCCAACGATCAGCAGGCTTCAAGTGAGTCAGCTCAGGGCTGAAAGACAACGCCACCGCAACCACACCAAAAACACAATGAAACAAACAACAGAAAAGTAAATACGGCAAGCGAATGATGCAGAGCGCAGCCAATAGATTCAAGCAACGCAGAGCTGAAGAGCAAGCAAGCAGAATGAAAGTAACGAATTTTTCTGATAACGAAGCCACAACCACAGCAAAAAACAGAGTTTACCAAGATCACAACATGAAACCAAAGAACACTGATTTGTTTTAATAAAAAAGTATGTCAATTGACATTTTTTGATTGACTTTTTAAAAGCAGAAATGGTTTCGTTGAAATGGAACATGAATTATTGGTTGCGCCTGTCACTTAACAGACCGGTTCAATTTTAGTTCAGTTAGGTTCAGTTCTTGGCAGATTTTATTGAAAATAACCCGCAGAAATGAAATGGACAAGATTCGAAGATGAAGTGTTCATGTGAATGAATCACACACCCCAACAAAACAACAGCAAAAATGAATGATCGAAGCAGGTGTACAATCGCAATAAGAAAACACTTTTCAACGTTTTGAAATCACACGCAACATTCACAACACAAGGAAAATTAGATCTTTTAGAATGTCAGGCTCAGGTCGCTTGTATTGCTGCTTTTGCGTCCGCGACCACCTGAACAGCTGCTTTGTATTCGTTGGTCTCGCTGAGATCTGCATCGGCGCCCTGCAAAACGTGCTTCCATGGACTTTGTTGATTTATCGCGTTTTTTGCAACGTGCGCCGCATCTTCTCGTGCCCGGTTCGAGCCCTCGACGTCGTCGCGCGGGAGCGGCCAGTGCAAGTGGCGCAGGCACTGAATGCACCACTCAGCGACTGACCCGCATTTAACCGGCAAACGACAACAACAACATTTATCGCTTGTTTAAAAACACGAATTCACAGCAAGCTGCATATTAGAACAACCAGAAATACAGAGGAATCGACGGCGCTGTGACGTTTGAAGAAAGGTTTGAATTCAAAAGTAGTGTGGACACAGTTGTGAAAAAGGCACGGCAGACATACGATGGCAATGTCCAATTCCTCGATTGCATTCTGCAGACGGCGACTGGAGTCCGGAATCATCGCACGGCACTCGAGCAGCACCTGCACTCAGGCACACTTGAAGTGTAAAAGGATTTCACAAAAGTACTACACAAAGCAATGTTTAAAAGCTACAAAGTGAGTAGCTTCACTGGTGTTTCAAAAATTAGACTTCAACAAATTCTGGTCGAAGTGAAGATCATTTTTGATTCAACCCACTGTTCATTTTTGATCGGCGGCGCTTCACATTAGACTGATTTTTACGCCAAATCATAGTTGTTCTAGGGGGGGGGCTGGGAAGGACGCCCCCCCCAAAAAAAATTTCGAATCTAGGTATCTCTCTCTATCAGAAAGGTTTTTTTCGGCTCAGCTATTATTTATCTAAAAAAATTTTTCAGCCAGCTATCTATCTGAAAATTTTTGTCTTCGAAGACGTAAAATGAGCCAATTTTTGACCAAAATTGACCATTTTTGCTCGAAATTCTTGAAAGTTTCGCTAATTTTAGTTAAAATACGCGTTTATACTTGATTTTTATCATGTTTTAAGCATTATTTAGCTGTTTTTTATAGCTTTTTAGCGTTTTAGCTATCTATCTATCGAATTTCAAAATTTTGACCGCCCCCCCAAAGTCACATGCCCCCCCCTCCAAAATTTTCCAGCTATCTATCTGAAAAATTTGCTCCAGCTATCTATATCGCCCCCCCCCCCAACCCCCGGCTCTGGAACAACTATGCGCCAACTTATACACCGGACTGTGTATCCAGACAGTTCACCTATTATTTACAGTCTAACTCAATTTCACCTTTTACTGCTATTTTTCAGACACACACTACACAGTCACACAGGCGCAAATACCATTTAGCTTTTTGTTCGCACACACTGACGTCGTTCTAAATCGTGTGCGTAAACTGATCGTGTACGCACAACACGATGTCGAGAATGCGCAGCGATTTTTAATCCGCCTTAAAACTTACCACTATCGAACAATAATTGCATTATTCCATTTTAGAGTTCTTTGGAAAACAAAAAACCACAAAGAAAGAAGCGTTGAATGCGGACTGACTTCTTGCTGTTTCCTGAGCATGTACTCATCTGCAGCTTCGCTGGCTTTCAGCTCGTTCACTTTGTCAGCTTGTGCTTCAGCCTCCTTTTCGTAACACGTTTTTTCTTTCGCTAACCTGATTCAGAAATAAGGTTTCGATTTTTTTCTAATCTACAGGGTGTTCCAGAAGTAGTGGGTAGGGATTTGACGCGTTATTCCTCGACTTGTGTTTAACCATATCCATATTCAATGAAATTTTAGACAGTTGTTCGGGAAAATTCAACTTAGATTTGTGCAAAATTTCAGAGAAATTCATTCACCTGCACACGAATGACAGAGCAAAACGCAAAAAATTTAAAATGGACCAGAAAATACCAGATTACGCGATACCACCGGACAACAAATCAAAAACAACGGCAACAGTCAACTCAATCAAATTTCTCAAAGTGTCCACCATGAGCCTCAATGCATTGCTTGCACCTATCCGTCACGGCCAAAATCGCCTTCTCGACAATAAAAAGGTCTAGCACGTTCTAAAAACCAGTAAATGTGAAAAAAAACAAAAGAAACAAATCGAATGAAAAAAACTTTCGTATTCATGCATGCAACGATTCGGCCGCATACAAACTGATGTTTTTGTGTGTTTTGCTCTGTCATTCGTGTGCAGATCGATGAATGAATATCTCCAAAATTATGCACAAATCTAAGTTGAATTTTCCTGAACAACTGTCTAATATTTCATTGAATATAGTTCAACACAATTGGAGAAATAACGCGTCAAACACCTACCACTACTTCTGAAACACGCTGAACAGGGTGATCCAAAAATTTACACGAGATGAATCGGCTGTAGCTCTCTAACGGGTGGATGGTTTGGGCTGAGCCTTTAACCAAGCACCACATAACTTTCATTTTTTGTGTTAAAATTTCATGGCAATCCGTCATGTGTAGCTCGCGAAATCAGCAATCATATAAAAAATCAGAAAACCCACAATTTTCAATTCTAATCCCACTAGATGTTTCAAAACTTTTTCCCATGACGCCGGCATTACCGCATCTCTTTTTAAAAACCAGAAGAACAACACATAAAAACGTACCACCCTGCGCCTTTACCTGAGTTTTTTCGGTTCAGCCACTTACCTGCCTAAAAAAATTAGCCAGTCAGCCAAAACTTTCACACTTTGACAAAAATAGGCAAAAAACAAACCTTTTTACAATGCCAGTTTTAATTCGCAAATCTTTAGTCCTCGCTGCACTATCACCCATTGTGTTTTTTTGATATTTTGTTTGAAGAAACTGACAAATTATAATTTGATTGTGGTGTCGGTCGGTGTGGTGCTGGTGCACTGACTGGTGATGTGTGGCGGTCGTGCGGCTGCGTGCGGGTGCGGCACGGCTCGTCGTCGTGCCCTGTGCGTGGTCTGGCTTGGTCGTGTAGTAAATTCGCCAAAATTTCAAAATCTCTGTAAATAGCTGGACGTTGGAGTTGGAGTGTTGAAGCAAAAGTTTTTGCCAGATAGCTGGAAGATTTTGGGAAGCATCATAGTTGTTCCAGACATCCAGAGCCGAGGGGTTGCAAAATACATGGTGAGTAAGATAATAACAAAAATTATTCAAAAATAAGTGAAACAAACAAACACTATATCACTATGCAGTTGACACTGGTACCGGGAAAGGTTTGCCCATGTGTTTACCCAACAAAGACACAAACTATAGTTGTAAAACAATTGGAGACCACATACTCTATCCAAAAACTCTATTCACACACGAAACGAGAACCGAAAACTAAAGAAACCGAAGCAAACAATAAACAAACAAAAAACTTCAATGAATGGCTTTCCTGAACACAAGATTTAGAACAGCAACGACACCTGTGACGGCTCAACACTATTTAACAAAAAAAAAACAAATTTATGATATGTCTCTCCATTCGTCATTTTATTATGTTTGTTTTTTCTGTTTTTTGGCACATCTTTTTTTTCTTTTTTTGAAGAGCCGCACACAAAGTCACATACCAAAAAAACGATCCCAAACGCACTGAACATAAACGAAGCAATCGAAACAAAACGAAACCGAGCCAAGTCAAACGAGAAAAAGCTGAACTGAACGGAACACAACAAAACGAACTCAAAAATCAAAAATCAGTGGATGCAGATTCGGATTTCTTGCGAAAAGTGGAAATGATTCTTGAAACCAGTTACACATCAAAAAGACGAACCAAAGCAAACTGAGCAAAAACTCAACAATCGAAACAAAACGATGCATACAGCATAACCATAGTTGTTCCAGAGCCGAGAGGTTGGGGGGGGCGATATAGATAGCTGGAGCAAATTTTCTAGATAGATAGATAGCTGGAAAATTTTGGGGGGGGCCGCGGGGGGGGGCCATGTGACTTTGGGGGGGGGGCGGTCAAAATTTTGAAATTTGATAGATAGATAGCTAAAACGATAAAAAGCTATAAAAACAGCAAAATAATGCTAAAAATACACTAACAATCAAGTATAAGCGCGTATTTTACCTAAAATTAGCGAAATTTTCAAGAATTACGAGCAAAAATGGTCAATTTTGCTCAAAAATTGACTCATTTTATGTCCTCGAAGACAAAAATTTTCAGATAGATAGCTGGCTGAGAAAATTTTTTTAGATAGATAATAGCTGAGCCGAAAAAACCTGTTTGATAGAGATAGATTCGAAAAAATTTTTTGGGGGGCCGGCCCTAGGGTTAGGGGCTTTGAAAAAAAAAATTTTTTTTTTATTTTTTTTTTCGTTTTTTTTTAAAAAAAAAAAATTTGGATTTTTTTTTTCAAACTTAAAAAAAAAATTTGAAAAATTTTTCTTCTACTTTGCTCTGAAAATTCGATTTATGGCATAAATTTTTGAAAGTTCAAACCAAATTTTCTTCCCAACTTCTTTGTGTGCTTAGGTACATGTCATTATTTGGTCATTTTGACCGACGTACTCCATGTTTTTCGATTTGGATGACTTCTAGAGTCAATTTTTAGCGTTGAAATGACTTAACTGAATTGAAATATCGTTTCAGAAATCGTTTTCTTGCAACTTAGAACATGTTTTTTCAGTCGGTAGGCCATGAGATGAACATGATATTTTGTTGATTGGCGTATGTTATAGGTCTACAATGGAGTTGTGCGATATATTGTTAAACAATTGGAGCGGAGATGTTGGTTAATACCACATCACACGACCGTTTTTCAGATACCCGATAACATGGCCAAATGTTAAAACTTGCGTGCTGAGCTAAACTAACGTGTTAAACTTGCGTCTGTCAGTTGCCCGCAACGTGATCGCGAAATCATGGTACGTGTTTTCGATACGATGATTTGAAGAGTGGGCTCTCGCCATGTGGCAGATAGCATAGCTGGTTGAACCTAAAAGTAAGTGTCTTGGGGGGGGGGGGGGGCGACCGGGTCGACAGGGGTTGCCGACTTAGCTACAGCAAACAGGAATTTTTGAACACAGTCAAATTTTGGTAATTTTCTAAAGAGGAACAACTAAGAACGGTTCAATATTCAAGTACACGTCGAAAATTGTCCTGTTTTACTGTTGAAAATGCAACTTTCCCTCTATGAAATGGACATAATTTCAATAAAACACGATTTTCGCTCTTATAGTTTTCCGGATCGTTCTGAAAATAGTCTAGATGAACTCAGCTCGACGAGACGCTTCGAACAAACCTAACTTGTAAAAAAAAATTTTTTTTTTAAAAAAAAAATTTTTTTTTTAATTTAAAAAAAAAATCCGGATTTTTTTTTCCCCTAACCCTAGCCGGCCCCCCCCCCCCAGGCCCCCCCCCTAGAACAACTATGTGCATAACCATACCTAGCAAAATCATAATCGAAAACCGTCACTGAACAATACCAAATCAGTAAGCAAAAAAATGAATGAAGAGACGCATAATTGGAGATATCGCAAACACTTGAACTTGAACGCCAGTAGCGAAAGCGGGACCTCGGGTGATGGGGGGGTGTTTGCCTAATTTTAGAGGGGGGGGTCAGGTGCCTTCTCGGTGAGGGGGGGGTGCACGGGCAGCAAATTTTCCTGAGGGGGGGGGGTGCACTGGCTGAAAAATTTCGTGAGGGGGGGGTGCTCGCAGTACCGAAGGCGAAAGCAAATTTTCGAGGGGGGGGGTGTCGTCACGTGGGGGGGGGTGCCGAAAATTTTTCAGTGGGGGGTGTCAGTCATGGTACAGTGACACCCCCCCCAGGCGTGGGCCATGGGGGGGGGGTGCACTATTGTAGAAAATTTTCTGGGGGGGTGCACACCCCCCACCCCACCCATGAGATTTTTTGGCTTAAATTTTGAAGGAAAAACGCTAAATTTTGCTGCAAAATCTTTGAAATTACAATGAAGAATGTCAAGTTATCATATATTTAGCTTATATTATGGACTTTAAAGACAAAAAATCATGATTTTTGAGCAAAAATTCATGATTTTTGGGTGGTCCGAGAAAATTTTTGGGGGGTGTCACTGTTACTTAGGTCCATCTAGGGGGGGGGGGTGGGGGGGGGGTGTCTAGCAAATTTCGAGGGGGGGGTGTGGATGGTCCAGTGTCAGGTTTTGGGGGGTGGGTGTCGCGTGACCCCCCCCCACCCCCCCCCCACGCGGAGGTCTCGGGGGCTCTGGGGGGTGTACCCCCCCATAGTTGTTCTAGGGGGGGGCCTGGGGGGGGCCGGCCCCCCCCCAAAAAATTTTCGAATCTATCTCTATCAGACAGGTTTTTTCGGCTCAGCTATTATCTATCTAAAAAAATTTCTCAGCCAGCTATCTATCTGAAAATTTTTGTCTTCGAAGACATAAAATGAGTCAATTTTTGACCAAAATTGACCATTTTTGCTCGTAATTATTGAAAATTTCGCTAATTTTAGGTAAAATACGCGTGTATACTTGATTTTTAGTGTATTTTTAGCATTATTTTGCTGTTTTTATAGCTTTTTAGCATTTTAGCTATCTATCTATCAAATTTCAAAATTTTGACCGCCCCCCCCCCAAAGTCACATGGCCCCCCCCCCCGCGGCCCCCCAAAATTTTCCAGCTATCTATCTATCTAGAAAATTTGCTCCAGCTATCTATATCGGCCCCCCCAAGCCCTCGGCTCTGGAACAACTATGACCCCCCCCACCCCCCCTCGTCTTCGGTACTGGGTGCACGGGATCGCACGGGTAAAACCAAATTTTTGCCTTAGAAAAACACAGAAATTCTTGTAAAATACAGAATATTTTGTGCAAACAAGCTGCTTGTTTGGTCAGAAACAACAAAATCTATGCAGGGACAGACACAAACGTCAAGAAAAATGCAAAAATTACGGTATTTTTGGAAAAAATTGAGATGAGATTGACCACCGTGAGGGGGGGTGCGATCCCGTGTTTTCTCGCGGAGGGGGGTGGGGGGGAGTCTAGTAGGTTGGCCTGTCGTACTAAATCAAAGCACTGATGTTGGCAGACGTTGCCTAAACAAGCCTAAACCAAAACCTAATCCTAAAGCTTAATTCCAAGCTAAACATAATCCTGACCTAAACCTAACCTAAGCCAAGCCTTTTCAAGAAGAAAGATGTTAGAACAATTGCGTTTTTAACAAGTTTTTGTTGAGGCCGGAGCGTGTGCAGGCGAGCTAGTGGATCATGAGCACGAGCATGCCGATGCCCGTGCGCGTGCGCTTTAGTAATGAAGCTTTAGGGTCTAGTACCGTAATGCTTCTTTATTCAAAACGCACGCGCACGGGCATCGGCATGGCACCTGCACTTTCCAATGAGCATGCAGCCCACACTCCGCACCTTGTTTTACACACGCTCCGGTCTTAGATGATTATGAAAAACACTTTAACGTCTCGAACAATCACGGTACAAGGCAAGGAGTGATGAAACGTCGTTTTCTCTGAAACTAGGAATGAAACTGTTCAATCCAACGTGCATAGTTGTTCCAGGGGGGGGGGGGGCCTGGGGGGCCGGTTTGTCAAAGTTTGTCAAAGTTTGTCAAAGCAAACACCGACAAGACAAGAAAAATCCACAAGTGGGCCGTGGCCCCATCAACATTGCCGTCGCTTTTAACGAATTTCCTCATATAAACTCAGTTCCGTTTCCGATCAAATCAGAAAAATGTTTTCTGCAAACAGCACAATCATCGCCGTCGTCCGTTTCGCGTTCTCTCGACTTGTGATTTTCAGAGACGACTACCACGTCACGTCTCACACACAAACAACAACTGTTCACCACTTTCCATGTCCAAACCCAAACCGTTTCGTTTTTCCGGTGAAAAACAGTATTTCATAGTTTTTGTCTGTGTGATGATCAAAACAAAACGGCATAACATGCATCAATTCACAGTTGTGTGACCTGTGGATTTGAAGTTGAAAACGTCGTCGAGTACATGTAGTACCTCTAATCCGTTTCACTGTTTCTGATGAAACTGCCTGTTCCTCACTGAAAGCAATTCACGTTTGTTTTTATACCGATTCATCATGAGCGGAGCAGTTGTGTTTTTTTCATTGTTCCGTCCCGTCGCCGTGCCGTTCTTTCAACAGTTTGCGGACATTTGCATAACGGGAAAAACCAACAATTTTTTTTGTGAAGCGTGAAATAATTGACGCTTTTTGAATAAAGTAGGCAAACCGTCTAGTACCCGTGTCGAGGTAAAGGGGGGGAGGGGGGGTACACGGGTATCTGCCCGTGCACGGGCAGGATTTTCGGCTGAGGGGGGGTGGACCCCCCCCACTAGGGTTGTTAAACAAAAATGAATTTTTTTTTTAAAAAGTGATTAAAAAAAAACAAAAATGCCGATTTAAAAAAAAATCGAAAAATTTTCCTCTAATATGCTCTGAAAACCTCAATTTTGGCAAAATTTTTCGAAAGTTCAACAAAAATTTTCTTTGATTATACCTCGTAAAACCTTTAGCAGTCGATTTTGGGCCGTTTTACCGACTGATTTTAGGCTACGACAACATCTGCGATGAAGTTTTTGAGCGTCCCAAAGCTTGGCCTACCATTTCCGATGCAGATAAGGTGACGATTCGCCTCGCAGAGCGTCCGATTGTGCTCGCTGCTCCGTTTGCAAGCGCTACGTTGTCTGGTTGCTTGCTGCTTCGTGTCGTGTCGTCGCAACACCATCAGAAGAATTGATCGAATTTCAAGGCGGTATGTTTGTCTTCACTTTAGCATTAGTTTAGCTGGGGACAATTAGTGACGTTTTGGAGGTCAAAACACAAGAAGAGGCATGGTGACGGTTTGGAAAAGGGGTAATTGAGGTCACCAAAACAAAATCTGCAAAGTTCCGTCATATGGGAGTCATTCGGGAGGCGCTTGCATATCATATGTGGTTCTTCGGACTCCCATTGAATTGATTTAGCACAACTTTGATTTTTGAAATTTCAAAAAAAAAATTAAAAAAAAAACAAAAATGACGATTTTTGTTTTTTTTTTTAACAACCCTACCCCCCACCCCCCCCCCCCGCACTTTCGCTACTGCTTGAACGCAGACTCTTGAAAAACAGCGGTCTGAAAACACGAATCGAAAATGAGCCGAACGGAAACAAAGCAACTACAACAAAAACGAAACCAACCAAACATAGCAAAAACAGAATCGAAACCAACCGGTACCCCCCCCCCCAGTACCGTGGGCCCAAACCAATTTTCGAAGGGGGGGGTATGGTGCCGTGGGGGGGGGGTGCCGACCAAAAAGTGAGGGGGGGTCCAACCTATGGTAACGTGGGACCCCCCCCATGGGGGTCCCATGGGGGGGTGCATTTTTTCAAAATTTTCTGTGGGGGGGGTCCACCCCCCACCCCCCCATGATAATTTTTCGCTTAAATTTTGAAGGAAAAACGCTAAATTTTGCTGCAAAATCGTTGAAATTACAATGAAGATAGTCAAGTTATCATATATTCAGCTTATATTATGGACTTTATAGACAAAAAATCACGATTTTCGAAAAAAATTTTGGGGTGTACGAAAAATTTTGGGGGGGGGTCTCCGCCAGACAAAATTTCATGGGGGGTGTGGGGGGTGTCGGCCAAATTTTCGAGGGGGGAGGTCCGATGGGGGGGGGGGTGCCCGGTTTTAGGGGGGGTGGCACGGTGCCCCCCCCCCCCCCCCCCCCCCCCCCACCCGACGGTCGCTGGTGCTCTGGGGGGTGTACCCCCCCACCCCCCCCCCCCTCGCCCACGGTACTGCCCCCCCCAACCACGGTTCATAACCCCCCCTTCGAAAATTTTTGGGCCCACGGTACTGCTCTAATATGCTCTGAAGTCTGAAAATCGTAATTTTGGCACAATTTTTCACAAGTTAAACAATTTTTTTGCTATTATTACCTCGTAAAAGGTTGCCCTTCTTTTCTAAAAACCGACACACTCGTTGTCGGACATTGCTAAAACGGGCCTAGTTCTAAATTCTAATCCTAAAGCCTAATTCTAAGCCTAACATAATCCTAACCGAATCGTAACCTAAGCCAAGCCTTTTCAAGAAAGAAAATGTCTGAACCATTGCGTTTTGAACAAGTTTTTGTTGGGGCCGGAGCGTGTGCACGCGCGCTAGTAGATCATGAGCATGAGCATGCGGATGCGAGGTGCGCGTGCGTTTTAAAAAAGAAGCTCCAGCCTCGTAAAACCGTCAGCTGTCGATTTTGGGGTTGGCACGTTTTATGATATTACGCTCCAGTTAACTCACGCTCCACAATTGGAGGTTCTCGGACATTGCTTAAACGGACCTAAACCTAAAAGCCAAACCTAAGCCTAAGCTTTAACAAAACCTGTTCCTAACCTAATCCTAACCTAAGCCAAGCCTTTTTAAGGAAGCAGGAATGAAAATAACTGCGTTTTGAACGAGTTTATGTTGAGTGCGGAGCGTGTGCACGCGCGCTAGTGGATCATGAGCAATGAGCAATGCGGATGCGGGGCAGGTGCATATCATAATGAAGCGTTGCGCGATTTTGGACTAGGGTTCGAAAAAAGTGAAAATCCCGATTTTTTTAATTAAGTTTTTTTTAAATTTTAATTTTAAAAAAATTTCAAAAAGCCAGAGGAAAATCCGACGGTCGACAAAAATAGGTGCATTCAAACCGCGCTGACGCGCTAAGTTCGAATATGGCATTTTCATAATGAAATACAGTCGAACTCAATAAAATGTGGAATCAGCTGATTGGTCGGCTGAGGGGAGGCTGCTCACACTCCGCACCCTTCTTTTTTGTGGATCTGGATTCTATTGAAACGTGTTTCTTTTGAATGAGTGTGAGTTTCCAGCACCCTTTTCACGTTAAAAATATAAAGTGAAAATGTTAGAGACTGCAAAATTCAGATTTTTTTAAAATCAACAGCTCAAAATGCATTTTTTGGTTTGATGACGACGACGACGTCGTCGCTTAATTTTTGCGTGTGAACTGAAAGACAAAAGCCTGAAAGGAGTGCGCTGTGCATGGTTTGCTGCGTGCAGCAAGTAAATGAACACAGCAGTAAATGACCAAAAACCACTTGAAAACGGTGAAAATGAAAGATGAAAGCAAAGTCGTCGTCGTGTCGTCGTCGTCCGCGAAGTCGGAACGCATTTTTTTTTAATTGCGGACGCATGTCGATCGGTCAGACCCCCTTCAGCCAGTACCGTGGGCGGGGGGTGGGGGTACACCCCCCCAGAGCACCGGAGGCCGTCGGGTGGGGGGGGGGGGCCCACCGTGCCACCCCCCCCTAAAACCGGGCACCCCCCCCCCATCGGAGCCCCCCCCTCGAAAATTTGGCCGACACCCCCCACACCCCCCATGAAATTTTGTCTGGCGGAGACCCCCCCCCCAAATTTTCTGCACACCCTAAAATTTTTTTGAAAATCATGATTTTTTGTCTATAAAGTCCATAATATAAGCTGTATATATGATAACTTGACCATCTTCATTGTAATTTCAAAGATTTTACAGCAAAATTTAGCGTTTTTCCTTTAAAATTCAAGCGAAAAAATATCATGGGGGGTGGGGGGGTGGACCCCCCCACAGAAAATTTTGAAAAAATGCACCCCCCATGCGACCCCCATGTGGGGGTCCCACGTTACCATAGTTTGCACCCCCCCTCACTTTTTGCTCGGCACCCCCCCCCCCCCACGGCACCATACAGCCCCCCCCCTTCGAAATTTTTTTGGGCCCACGGTACTGCCTTCAGCTGGCTACACAGCGCACTCATTTCAGGCTTTTGTCTTTCAGTTCACACGCAAAAATTAAGCGACGACGTCGTCGTCGTCGTGAATAAAAAAATGCATTTTGCGCTGTTGAATAAAAAATCTGAATTTTGCAGTTCTCCAACCCTTTGAGTTTATTTTTAGCATGAAAAGGGTGCTGGAAATTCACACTCATTCGGGAAAAAAACACGTTTCAATAGAATCCAGATCCACGAAAAAAGAAGGGTGCGGAGTGTGAGCAGCATCCCATCGGCCGACCAATCAGCTGATTCCACATTTTATTGAGTTCGACTGTAAACTGTTTTGACCTTTAAAATTGACAAAAACTTTCGTGAAAATTAGCCTTCAACGTCAATTTGGACCTACCTTTTGCAGCATGTGGATCCAAACCCAGGTCGTGGTTCTCGTTCCAAATGATTTTCTGTGTTCCACAGTACTTTCTTGAATACTTCAGATAGAAAACGCACCGGTTCACGTTGTTGTTGATGGGCAACGCAGCGCTTCTTCAAGACGACAAATCGGCAACAATCAAGAGTTGACAAGTGGGTTTCCTCCAATTTGAAGGGTAAAATCAAAATAATTTACTGCTTTTTAGTCCATTAACAAGCTCATGAAACCAATTGCAGAAGCTTCTATCGGTATCTGGACTTTGCTCATCGATCTTTGACCTAAAAGTAGAAATTGTCACAAAAAATCTGCCAAAAACAAAAACCACACAAAACTCTAGGCAAAAAAACATAATGACGCTTTCTGTGGAAAGTGTCTTAAACGCATTTTTAAATAAAAGGGTTGGTATTTTTATTTAAAAATAGCTCCAGTTTTTTTTCTTGATATTTCACGCTCTAGTTTTTGTTTATAGTTTGTACTTGTCTGATCCCGGTCTGGGAGTTAACCATCCTTATCAGGAATTGGAATTTAACGCAAAGGCAAAACAAAAAATGCTAAACATGCATCGGAATGACGGAATATTTTTAGAAACTTGTGAAAAGTGAACACTTGTTGTCTTATCATGGTCTTCTTAACGTCTACAGTCGAAATTTCTTTTGCTTCGTGCTCGGAATTCGGGTCGGGACAAACAATGAACGAGGACGACACGACGCTATTTGGTTTTTTCTTTGCAAGCGTTGTTCTTTGTCATTGTCGTTGTGTACCTCGTTGACGATGACAGTGGAAACGACAATACTGGGCGACGATCTGAGGAGATACGACGAGGAGAAAACCTGAGGACACTTGCGAAAGTTTGTTGCCATCGAAGTCAGACCGGTCCAGCGCAACTGCAACATATTAATATTGTGGACTTATTCAAACGTGTCCGGACTAAAATGACGTCATTTGCTGTAAAAACGCTAGTTTGCCAAAGTACAGGCACTAAAATGTCAGTTTGGTGTGACAGATTCGACATTCACCATTTGTTTACGGGAAGAAATCGGCTAAACGGAAAGTCTGGGTTGCAGTGAACGGCAAGCGAATGTTTGGCGGCATATGACGTCATTTCAGTGGGACACGTTTAAAAAAATAGGTCATAGTAGAATCGAAAACAGGGCTGCCACTGCAGGCATTTTAGCGGTTGAATGAACGTGTGACGAATAGCTTTTGCTAATGTGACTTATTCATGCATTCAAATTTCGAAACATTTTCACGAAACTGCTTAATGTTACCGTTACTTCGAGAGGTATGGAAGAGTACAACGATAACTGAAACAAATTTGGTAATGAATCAATTTTGCAGCCCAACAAAGAGTAAATGCTGTTTCTGAGAACCTGTAAACACAAGAAATGATATTTATCTTTTTGTGAGAGACAAGTTCAACTGAACAAACAACGAACAGAAAACGAGATTCTCAACAATTTTCGAACAAGATAAAGCCTAATATGTGGCGTTTTTGGAATGTTTGATTTAAAAACGAGAGAAAATTTTGTAAATTTGAAAGAAAAATACAAAACAAAACAAAATAAGATCACAGACAAGAATAACAACAGAAATAACAAAGACTCAGCGCAACTGAAGAAAAGGGCAAAACAAAAAACGAACACATATTCGGACCGAAACAAACACACAAAACGAGTACAAAAAATCACTGAGCTTTCCAAAAACTTGATTATTGAACAATAAATATCACTGAAAAAATGATTTCAAATTGTCCAATCTTGACACCACACAATAATAGCGATTATGGGGCAGCAAAACAAAGAAAACACAGAACTCCGTTCACAAGCTATATGACTGAATGACAATACATGCACCGTACAATGACGTGTCAAAAAGACTGTTGTCAAAAATCGGCCACTATTCGTGTCGGAAGCAGACGACGGTCAGAGCAACCACCAAGACATTCGATGACGACCGCGCAGATGGCCACAATGGCAACCCTGAATGAAGACTGATTAATTGAAAAAATGCGTGCATGACGCGAAATTTGCCTTTTGGTGTTGGAATTTTTTAAGTTGTTCAAAACCTATTGTAAGAAAATCATGCTCCTTACAAAAAAAACTCCGCTATTTCACAACAGTGCACAAATTCACAAATCTTCGAATAGCACAGAGACCAACAAGCACACTGACACGCACATGTACGCCTTGTGTCTGTGTTTTCGTTATTGGCTCAGAACACAACGTCAAAAAACTCGCGGTCACCACGGGTGTTGAGTAGGGTTGTCAAACAAAAATCGAAATTTAAAAAAAGTGATTAAAAAAACAAAAATGCCGATTTTTTTAAATTCGAAGTAATCTTGGCTCAATTTTTCGAGAGTTCAACAAAAATTTTCTTTGATATTACCTTGTATAACCGTCAGCAGTCGACCGTAAGCGCATCAGAGTCTTATCCGCAGTGCTCGGGTTATCGAGAGCCCACCGAAGAATGTGTGAAAGGGCAGTTAAGTATCTCGATGGGCGCCCTGCTTGACGGTTTTCTGGCTTAGCCTTGGCCGGTCCGCCCCGTTCGTTCTGTTGCGCGAAACCAAAAACACGCACCGAATTGCCCGCTGACGCAGCGCACGCGCTTCTCGCGTTTCTCAACGTTGTACGTCGCAAACGGACCAAAAATGCCATCCGGCTTTTAGGAGATCTCGGTGAGCGTGTGCAGCCGCGAATAGCTCTGCATCCATTCGAACTGGGATTGGCCTGAAAAAGAACAAGAATAATTGGTGCCGTTTTGCACAGCTTTGTGTGTGATCTTGACTTTTGAAGATAACAGTGTGCGCGTCTCTTCCGTCTCTCCGCTCAGCGACCGTTCATTACCCCACCCCTACCTCCGTGTCCAAGCCAAACCAGCGACGTTTGTTACGTTCGAGTTTACGGAATTGGCGAGGACAGCTACCAACTACGACCACAAAGAAGCACGACTTCATGCAGTTGATCCGGGAGGAAGTTTCTGATCTAATCTGACCTATCTGATTACTTTTGGTTTCAGTTGCCAAGCACTGCGGTAAATCTGAATTCATTCAAAACAATTCATAGTTTGCCCGTCATATCGTAATCAATCATTAATGGTTGGATGAATTGTTTCACACGTAATAAAAAGTCCAGTTGCATTTTGTTAGTAAAATGCCCGTTCTAAAAATGAGAACACTTCGAACTTGAGTAGGAAAGTCCTACCATTCTTCATGCTCGTCGACAGTCTCCCGGTGACGTCGAACTGCAACTGCAGGAACGCGCCGAACGACACAAAGATCTCCCGTTCGCTTTTCGCGTGGAAACACGGCAGTTGGCGTTTCGACTCGATCACGCACGTGATCGGCGACAAATTATTGGCGTTGCGGCATTTTTCCTCGTCTTCTTGGGACTGTTCGTTTTCGTCTTGTTGCTGTTCTTCGTGATTCGCACGCTTCCGTGAAGCCGTTGCACTGACGACGCTGTCCAGTAGACGAGCAGGACGCGGTTTCTCTGAAAGACAGAAAACAGATGACGTTTTTCTGTTTCGGGGTTGCGATTTTCAAATCGACCGCGTTTGTTGTTGTTCAAATTCGTTCAAACTATGCGGTCCGAATCCGAATGCTTTTATTTAAACTCCGGAGTCAACTCAATTTCACCGAAAGTACACACACGGAGATTTTATAACAAGCTAACTGAAGCTGTTTTTTCGTCTCTCCAGATTGTGCGTGGTTTCTTCCAGCAACTCTATAATTGACCACGACCAAGCAAAAACAGCAAGAGAAAGAAAGAGAACGACTTTTCAGTCTTGAGAAAAAGAACTATTCGACAAACGAGACTCCTGCACGCACCTGTCTCATGTTGCTGTTGTTGACAATCAGTTCGACAACAGAATAGCAACGACCAACAATAAAACAACAGCGCCGTAAGCCCGAAAAACGCCAGCAACGTGCAGCCGCGAGTCGGGCGCATTGTCTCTTTTTCTCACATCAACAAACGGCAAAACGACGAGATGGGCTTCGTAATGGTGGTAATCAATGAGGATGAGGGCTCTTCATTTTTTACGTCGTCTCTGATCAGTTTTTTGTCACAAGTCATTTTGCACGTTGCTTTGGCAAGGCTGCTTGTTTGAAATCCTTGATTGGATTGTTTCTCAGTTTCAACCGAACGGCTGTTTGCCTTACTGACTTTTTGACTGGAGCATTTTCAATTTTTTCACAAAACAAAATCAAACTGAAACGAGATTTGACAAATTCATTCAAAACTTTTTTTGCGAATCCACACAAAATCGTGGTCAAAATGTGTTTATTTGCAATTACAAATTCTGTTGCAAAAAATACAGACGTCGTCGTCAGAACAAAAGCACAAAAACAAAAAGTATTTCTGTCTGTCTGCTGGTCTCACTCTCACTCAACCTGAAATCTTAGTTCTTAGTCCCAATCCCAGTCAAAAATTTGCTTTTGATTTGGTTAAAACATCTTTCATATTTATACTGTGGTGCGTGTGTGAGTCTGGTCATTATAGACTCCGCCCCTCCTGTGTTATAGTGGAGTGGACCACCACCACCGTACATGTACTTTTAAATATGAAGCCGTACGAAATAAAAGTACAATTTTGATGGTCAAAAATCGTTTTTTAATTAATTAAAAAAATTAATTAAAAAAATCCCAATTTAAAAAAGATTTTAAAAATTTTTTAAAAAATTCGAACTCTATTTTGGATTGTTTTACCGATGATTTTAGGTTTCGACAACTTTTGCGATGAAGTTTTTGAGCGTCCCACAGCTTGGCTTACCATTTCCGATGCAGACAAGGTGACAATTCGCCTCGCAATCTGAATTCTGAGCGTCCGAGCTGTTCCGTTTGCAAGCGTTACGTTGTCTGGTTGCTGTTTCGTGTCCTGTCGTCGAGAGATCATCAGAATTGATCGAATTTCAAACCGGTATGTGTGTTTTCATTTGAGCTGGGGACAATTGTTTCAGAAACTAGAAATTTGTTGTCTGACAACTTGTCTCACGGATTTGTTCAGGCGCTCAGGGGTGTATTATCTTTCTTATTAAACGTGACCCAACCCAACATGCGTTTGCACGCACAGATGGAGAAAATGTTTCATGGCTGTGCGTCTATTTGAAATCACCTAAACTTAACGTATTTTGACGGCAGATTTGTTCAAGAAATTGAGAAAAAAACAATCAGACCAACGGCGCAAAACAGTTTTTCATCTGTGCGGCTTTTCCACACATTATGCAACATTACTCCGCCTCCTTCGCACGAAAAGATAATAGTACTATTGGATTACAAAGCTTTCATTTCATAAAAGTAGCCCCAGTGTTTCTTCTGAATTCTGAACGCAACTAAGTCAACCCGAGTACCCGACAGCGTCGGCTTCGCTGCACCAAACTCATTTTGTGTTCGTTTCTGACATCTTTTGCGTAGTTCACTGACAACTTCATTAATTCATTCATAAAACACTGTATATTTGAAGCTCTTGTTTTTTAATAAAAAAGAAATTTTATTAAGAATGGTTACGACGGTGTAGACAAATAGGCCAACCAAATTATTTTGATTCTGAAAACAAAACAAAACAGAAACAAAACAAAAATAAGATTGAGCGTAACTGCTTTTCGTGAAAAGGAAAAAAAAGATTTTGAATTCCAAGCACATCAAGTTTCATTAAAATAAAAGCTCAATTTGTCAAACAGAGTGTCCCTCAGCAAAATCCTGACCAACTTTTCAAGAGTGAACCAAACTCTGTTAAAAAATGTCCAACATTTGCTCGCTGCAGAAATAAAGTATATTCAGTCAATCATTTTTCTTCTTCATGTCTGCTGTGATGATCAGATGCCCTTTGGCGTCGTACTTTGAACGAACCGTGTCCGGGTCGACGTCTTCGGGCAAATGATAAGTGCGAGCAATGTCGCGCGCCACTCTGTAGTCGAGACGAGACACTCGATAGTTGTGCGCGCAGCGGATAAACAATTCTCCCTTTGAGACGGTGATCTGAGAAATAATAATTGTGTGCAAATATCGGTGATCAACACAAGAAAAAGGTCTCTGTGCCCCGTTGCTGTGCGTGCGATGCAGCTACCGTAGCAGTTCTAGTTTCTCACCGTGATTTCGTTCGGCGCAAACTCGGCCACCTCCAGCTGCAAGCAGAACTGCTCCTCATCATGCGTCAGTGTCACCCGTCCGTCGTCGTGCTGCAACGGCCAGTCCCACATTTCGGCCGTCCAATCGTGCGCCACCTCGATCAATTTTGGCGCTGATTTCGCGTTCTCAGGCATTTTCGGTTATAGTGCTCTGATTTATCCGAAATTTAGTTTTCCTGTAGGTTTTGTGAGATATATTGCGTTTAGAAGTGATGGTTAGTTGGTGGTAAAGCATAATGGAAAAGTGTTGCCAGTCGGTCGTTCAGTTGGCTTCAATCTTCAGACATTCGTAGACGCGTTATTTCTTCATTGTATACAAAAGGTTGTGTTGATGAAGTCTTGGAGCTTCAGCAACAACAGAAGAACTTGAATCCTGTTGTCTTCGCTTGCCGATTCCAGTGTTTTATGGTTGCCGTGTTATATCTATGCATTTGCTTGCTGTGTTTTGCCCGAGCAAAAACTATTCAACAAGGCTTCTTCTCTGCGGTGTAGCGTTGTTTGTCATAGGATATTTCCATCTTTTATTTTTACTGTGTATTCATCCTGATTCTCCTGATTATCCTGATGTTTTTAATCGCAACACCCAAAAGCGTAGTGCCACATCTAAAACAGAGCTTCTCGCATTCTTGTTTACATCTCTTATTTCTCATTTTGCTACAGCATACAACAAATATTGAGCAAACAGCTGTTTTGATTAGACGTTCTGTGTGCCGATTTTGCTTAACGATCCTTTTGAAACATGTGGCGTTAAACCTGTGAACGCTAAGGTGACACCAAAATGCGAAATTGTGAAGTCCTTCAGTTGACCAGTAAAACAATCCTGAAACAAGCAGTTTGACATAGCATAGATTACTATTTCAACGCTGACACACACATGGCGTGGTAATTTGGACAGCGGCACACACTTCATGGTTTAAACAAACAATAAAATGCGGGCGTCAGTGAACGATCAAAGCAAAAACCCGTTTACTGAAAATTGTTCAAAAATTCCGTTTTATTTTTTGCCTGAAATAATCGAATATGGGCTCTAAACTGGTGCACGGTGCCCGCGAAGCCGTGGACGTGATTGACAACGCCGTGTCGAGTCTCAGCGGACATCCGTTCGACGTGTTCAGCGTTTCGTTCCGTCAGCCAGACTCAGTGCTCATCATTGATGCGGGCGAAAAAGACGAGGCACTCATGGTTGAGGTCGCTTCGAAACATCGCCCTGGTTTGTGCCCGTATAGTGATTGGTCATTTTAGAGCAGAAACTCAGAAACGCCGCGGTTGAACCATTCAAAGCAAAAAGTACAAAAATTATTGGCTTCATTTCTGCTATTGCCTCACGGCCAGTTGCTGAGCGGTTTTGAGAAGCAAACCGAAAACTCCTCACAGACACGACGACACGACAGGTGGCCTCGAGCACACACGAGCTCACTGTTGAACTCGCCGTTCAGGGAGACCCATTCACGGCGTTGGTCGACCAAAAGGAAGCCGTTGCCATCAATCGTCTCTGCTGTGATTGGCTGAAATCGCTGCGCAAAAAGGGTTGGGTGCTTCTGACGTCGACAGATTTGTCGGCTTGGATTGACGAAGATTTATCAACGTGGTTTTTTGCGCGAGGATGCTCGGTGAGTTTTAATCCGATGATCGTTACAGTTTTTGTGGTTATTCAGTATTTTTGTTTTTGTTCAGCCGTTAACTTTTAGGATGTGCAAGGAGATTTTGTGTCGTTGACAATGTTCAAAGAGAACAGTCTACTGCTGGTGAACGGCAACACTGAGCTGCGACGGGCGCTGCTGAATGCAGTCGGTGAGGAGCACTTTGCACACGTTCATTGCAGTTCGTTGGCGCAAGAGAAATGACATTGAAGGCAAACACATGGAGAAGGCGACAGCGATAGATGGACACGACCTTTGTGTGAAACTGAAAACGAATCCGTGGGATCCACGTGAGCACCTCGCTGAGGAGGTGCGACAACACCTTTTTGAATCTTTCAAGCAAAAATGTTTATGTTACATTTTAGTTTATAACAAACTAATTCCTTTTAGAGCGAGTTGGGCCGCCGAATACTGTTGGATTTGTTTGGAAATTTTTACGACGCTTGGTACAAGTGCGCTGCGACTGTCAACCTTCGGGGACAAGCCGATACCATATTCTTTGAAAAAACGGTAGCAAAAACGGCTAAAATTTTTTTAGATCCTTTCAGCTCTGATAATTTACCATCAAACTGCAGCGAAATTGTTACAGAGCACCAAACTAACTCTGAATGGTGACCACGAAGAACCAATGCATTTTGCAATGATGTCACTTCATGGCCAAGAAGTAATTCGATTCACCGATTTACCAGAGCCTGTTCTGGGACAGCTCAAAAAGTGTCTGAAAGATGAGTGGACAGACGGTGTGACGAACGAGCAAAAGTTCGAGAAGGTTTGCTGATGTGCTCGATGCTACTGATGGGTCATTGCAAGGTCAGTTACTTTGCCAAACTGAAGATCACCTACAAACGCAGTTTGGCGCAGTTGCCTTCCATCTGGCTGGCCGACCGTGGAGCTGCACGGGCGCGCGCGCAGTCGACTCTCGTTTGTTGATTTGTAAACTTCTGTCAACGCTCTCGACAGCCGGCTGGCAGGTGGAAGTGGCCGTTGACATGTCACGTGACACTGACGACAAATCAGTGTTCATTTTGCGGCCAGCGAAAGGGCGACGTCAAACGTTCGCCACGCTGGCGCCAGCCGGTGACGATGCACTGCAGGTTGGAAATGGAGGGTGTCTGTACTAAGCGGGCTCAACAATTCGGTTACAAAAAATGTTTTCTGGCTGAGTACCCACTCAGCTTGCTCGTTTAGAACTTGTTTCCTTGTGCAGCAAAAATGAGCAATCCGGCACGTCACGTCATTCGATGTCAGGTTTTAGAACCTCGCGCTCGTTTATGTCCGAAAATTACGGAGGCATAAACAATGACGTGACGTGACGTGACGTGACGTGACGTGACGTGACGTGACGTGACGCACGGCACTGTGCGGGGGTATATACGAACGAAAAGTTTAAAACCATGCAGCACGACGCTTCACCTCACGTCATCGTTTATGTGTTCGTGTCTCTCTGTATGTCGACGTGCGTCGACGTCCGGACGGCTAAATAGGCCTTTAGTGTTGCACACGACAATTCATTCATTCTTTCTGCAAGCGAAGAAAAGTTTTCGTAGACAAAACTTCATCGAAACACCATTTCTAAATTTGCCAACTTCAATGTTTGATTCTTTTCGATTGAGTCTAGGTTCTCAACGTGCCTGCCGACATTGTCAAGAAGCTGATAGCTGTTGGCGACAATGGCACGCTGAAGTTGTTCATCCAAAAAGACAGTGAGTTTGCTCCTTCGATTCAATTAATTATCAGTTTTTTGTTGACTTACACTGTATTTTTTTCATTTAGAGCCCATAAAGAGCGGCCATTTATGGGTACTGTACGGTCGACCGTGGGCTCCGAATTATACGGTACATCGAATCGCGGCTCGTCATGCGATCGGCCAGTTCGTGTCGACGTTTTTGGATCAAGACTGGCGGGTGGTGACGTCGGCTGCGCTCGCTTGTGAAGAACAACCGGACAGTGAAGTGCTCGATGTGCACACGATCATTTTGGCGAAAGACGAATGAAGCACGCAACCATGAACCATGGTCAACAAACTTTATTTTCTCAGAACTTTTTAACTTATGGTTTCCTGGCTGATTTTCACTTGTCTCGCACCGGTATACGGTGTGTGTCGGAACGACATGGGGAGACTCCTCTAAAATATATTTGTTTTTTACTCGTTTGATAAATATAAATTTGTCCATTTGGCAAAAATTCATTTGCTCTTATCAGTACCGAAGACTACAGACAATTTCAGGTAGGGAGTTACACCCGTGGGGTGCCGATATTGGGGGGGGATGTGGGGGGTAAGTGGGACCCCGGTCGCTTGCTATGGGGGTGCACCGGATGCTAATCGGTTTAAGGGGGCGGGGGGGTGGTGCCACCCCCACCCCACCCGCATTCTTTATTGCAAATTTTTCAATGAAAAACGCTATAAATTTCAAAAAAATTGTTGTTGTTGTTGCTCATATAGTGGTTTTTAAGACTAAATAACCTCATATTTAGTGCGTATTATAGACCTGCGACTCAAAAAATTACAATTTTTAAAGAAAAAATTGTGATTTTAGAACAAAAATTTATGATTTTAATAACATTTGAAGAGGGGGTGGGTTGGGTACCCACGGGAAGGGGGCGCCGAGTCGGGAAGGGGGGTATCCACGGGGAGTCCCGGGTTTAGTGGGTGCACCCCAGGGCGCAACTTCGTTGAGGGGGATACAGCCCCCCACCCCCTCATCTTCGATACTGGTTCTTATTAACGTTTCGTTTCGATTCTTTTCCATTTTTTTAACTTCAATTCATTGTCTTTTTTCATCAAGCTGAACAAAACAAATAAAAATTTCATAGTCTTGTCGTTGTCCAAAAGGTAAGAAAAAATTTACATGAGAGAGGCCAACTAAAAATCTGAAAAAAAGATCTTCAAGAAGAAACAGCAATAACCGTCACACAATGTACCAGTACCGATTTATTATCTTCTCCGTTTTCCTCTGTTGCTGTGGGGCAAACAACCAACAGCATGCGCAAAATAACGAAAGCCCCATTCAATGACAACTTTGCCATCTGAGAACTCGCACGACTTTGGATCGGGGGGCGGCGGTGGTGCCAGACGGCCGTGTGGATCTGGGGGCCACGGCCACGGTTTGACCGGCAGAAATCTGCAGTGTAGCGTGGCAAGTTTTGCGAGTCTGGGTGTTTTTTGAAGATGCAAATTGTTTGTTTAATGTGTTTCGCAACGCGGGCAGACCGAACAACGATTGTGTTATGCACAAGCTGGGGTGCAGCGTTCATGCAAATGTGTGTGCAACTTGCAATTTCAGTTGTCAAAGGTAGCCCACCTCGGATCCCACTGTGAATGCGGAGGCGGAAAATATTGATTGAAAAGGGAACAGCGCTTTGTGGTCTGATCGAATTCAACCGCCCTGCAACCGGCCGGCTCCTTGCATGCCGCCAAACAGTCCAGCTCGAGAATGTTGCTCAACATCTGCAAACGCATAACAATTAGCACTGTCGAAAGTTTTGAGCTTTTTGAGTCTCTGTGAGCACTAGCAAACTGCTCAGTACTTTCGAAAATCTTTCTTTATCAAATGACTTCGTTTAATTTGAATTGAAAAAAATGAAATTAAAAAAATCTGAAGAAAATGAGCAACCTGCATGGGCTGTGCACAAACAACATGACGTTCCTCCCATTTTTGAAAGCAGCCTATATTTGGAATCTGCGGCGTCAAATGCTGCGCCCAACTGGTCGCCATCAACGATAACAAACTTATGTGCAACAGCATTTTAGCATCAGACTGGTTTTTCCTGAGGAAAATCATAGACAATGTTACTAGATTTTTAAAATCAAAAAACTGAAAAAAGTTGCGCAAGGGTCATTTCCAGTAAATCAGGTAAAACCTTATTTTTTTTAAAATCAGTAATTAACAATAAAAGTTCTATGACCACAAACAAAACACAAAAACGGTTTCAAAACCACGGAAAACTACTACATTCCGAAACGTGTAACATCTTCCATATAATGAAATTGCTCATCATTCTAAATAAAAATGCACATTGGCAATGCACCATTGTTGTTTACAAATTTAAAACGACTGTAAAAGTACTTTTGAAAGTTAGACTGGTTGTATTGTGTTGGTGGTCAGAACTTTCACCGCAAAATTTCTCTCCGTCTACTTTCCAACTTTCTCAAGTTCAAACGCCTTGGACGCACGTGCATGAGAGCAACACTGTGCGTATGTCGCTCACATTTTTTACTCCAATTTTTCTCACAAAAATCAGTGCCACTTTCACACGCTCAACATATCATGTTGGTTTTGTCAACTGACATGCTTGCAAGCGTGAAAATGTCATCGTGAAAAATGAAAAATTACACTTTCTAAATTTGCATTATTTACAGTGCTACTATTGCTTTGCAAAAGGTCGTCCACATTTGAAAGTGTGTCAAATCGCAGAAAAAAACACACAAAAAGTTTTTTGCAGACAAGAATTTGTTTTTCATACTTTTGTTAGGTAGGTTAAGCTGCAATTGATTCTAAAAATAAAACGAATCATCTGGTTTTGCTGCATAACCAGAAATGTCAACATGGACAAGCGAATTTGGTCACTATCAAATGACTTTCAATTTCAACTAAGGGTTGCTCATAACAACTTGCTCCTGTTCTGTTGTAGTTGTATTTCTAACTGTATCTGGCTCACAGCGCACACTTTGACAAAAGAATGCCACTAAATTTGCTATTAAAATGCGTTTTATCTTATTATTTATCTTTTCGTGCGAAGGATGCGGAGTAATGTTGAATGATGTGTGTTAAAGCCGCACAGCTGAAAAGTTGTTTTGCGCCCGAACGCAGTTCGAATACAAAATAAAATAAAATTATTCAGTGGGGAAAAATTCTGATTTGTTTTTCCCTAATTTCTTGCACAAATCTGTCGACAGAATACTTTAAGTTTTGCCGATTTCAAATTGCCGCGGAGCCATGAAACATTTTCTCTATCAGTGCGTGCAAACGCATATTGGGACACGTTTAATAAGAACGATAGAACGTGTGCTCTGAACGCAGCGAATTTGGTACTGTAGGTGTCAAAATATCACATGTGGAGTCAATGTGGTATTATCTTTGCGTGTGAAGGAAGGAGGCGCAGTGATGTTGAATGATGCATGGAAAAGCCGCACAGTTGAAAAATTGTTTTGCGCCCGAACGCAGTTCGAATACGAAAATAAATTCATTTAGTAAGAAAAAATTCTGATTAGTTTTTTCCCAATTTCTAGCACAAATCTGCCGTCAGAATACGTTATGTTTTGCTGATTTCAGCGCGCTAGTGGATCATGCATGTCGAGCCGATGCCCGTGCGCGTGCCTCGTGCGCTTAAGGCGCGTTTATCAATTAGATTTTCGTGCGTACGCACGGAGACAGAACGTAAAAAATGGCTACGCGAATTAGAATTTCGTGCGCATGACTGTCGTTCGCACGTAACGACTGTTTTGCGCGCGTGATTTAGAACGTTGTCCGTGCGCACGCAAAAAAAACTTGTGCCCACGCGAATTAGAATTTCGTGCGTGTGACTTACGTCTGTCCGACACGACTGTTTTGCGCACGGGATTTAGAACGACTGTTTGTCCGTGCGTAAAAAGACAAATGCGTACGCGAATTAGAATTTCTTGCGCACGACTGTCCGACGACTTTTTGCTGCTGGCAGCAAAAAGTCGTTCGACAGATGTGCGGAAAAGTTCATATTTTCCAGTGTCTGTTAATTTTAAGTTCAAAATTAAGGTATTTTAGATGTTGGGGCAACGGAAAAAATGCTCAGTTTTATTTGGTGTGTCTACTTGCCTGTTTTGAAAAGAAAGAAAACTGAAATCTACTGGAAACTGTTGTATTTCGTTGTTTGTTTGTTTGTTTGTTTGTTTGTTTGTTTGTTAGTTAGTTAGTTTGTTTGTTTGTTTGTTTGTTTGTTTGTTTGTTTGTTTGTTTGTTTGTTTGCTTGCTGGTTTCGGAGAAGGGGGCTGCTGGTTCAAAAAAGCAAAACAGCCTAAGCCTAAGCCTAAGCCTAAGCTTCTCTGTCACCTGCGCTTCGTCGAGCGAACTGATCAGCGTCGGCGGAGATTTTGGGTCAGCATTTTCCATTTTTGAAAGATCCAAATCAAAATTTGTTCAAATTCAGTTTGTATATACCAAAACTGAAAGAATTTAGATTTTTACATGCGCTTCTTGAGAACACATGTGATAAAAATGCGACGACAAACTGAATGCAAAATGGGGAAGAGGGCATAGTTGTTCCAGAGCCGAGGGGTTGGGGGGGGGCGATATAGATAGCTGGAGCAAATTTTCCAGATAGATAGATAGCTGGAAAATTTTGGGGGGGGGCCGCGGGGGGGCCATGTGACTTTGGGGGGGGCGGTCAAAATTTTGAAATTTGATAGATAGGTAGATAGCTAAAACGCTAAAAAGCTAGATAGATAGCTGGCTGAGAAATTTTTCAGATAGATAATAGCTGAGCCGAAAAAACCTGTCTGATAGAGATAGATTCGAAAATTTTTTGGGGGGGGCGGCCCCCCAGGCCCCCCTAGAACAACTATGGAAGGGGGTAGGGGAAGGGGAGGGAATGCGTAATGCATCATTGTTAAAACAGGTGCATGTGCAGTGGCAGTGGCCCCTGCCCTTTAACACAGGAAAGAAAAAAATGCAAAAACTAAATTGATCATTTTCACCTTATAAAAAAGGCTTGGCTTAGGATTAGGATTAGGTTTAGGATTAGGAACCTACAACGACTCATTGCAAGCAACCACTGATCAGAAATCAAAAAAATCATTTTAAGTATGTATACAAATCGCTCCCAAGGGAGATGACCACTAAAAAATAAAATTTGTAAATTCCCGTTTTCAAATTTGCTAGGGCAGACATTTGCATTTTTGTCCGCAACAGAACGGACTATTTTTGGTTACGGCATTTAGAACGACAGTCGTATGACGGATGCTACACGTTTTCTAATTCCCGTACGCAAGCTTGTCCGTCCGCACGTTCGGACATACCACACACCTTTTTGCCCACGCGAATTAGTTCTCCGTATGTATGCACGACACTTCAGTCGTTCTAAATGCGGTGCGCAGTTTTCAGTTTTGTCGTGTGGCGTAAACGAAACGACTGTTTTGCGCCCCGCATTTAGAACGACGTGCGTTCCGTGCGTACGTACGAAAATCTAATTGCTAAACGCGCCTTTAGCAATGAGGCTGCACGGGCAGAGATTTTTGCGGAGGTGGAGGGGGGTGGGGGCACGAGCAAGTTTCGTGAAGGGGTGCAACGGATCATGTGGATAGTGGTTATTTTTTTGGTGGAAAAGATAAATCAATCAAATCAAATTGAAGTGCATAGTAATGGTTGATTATTTTCACGACATGTCCAGTAGAAAACAACAAAATCCAGCTAGTGAACAGAGATAAATGAATAAACATTTACTTGTTAGCTGACAAATCACAAAAGTTGTTATGGTTTTAAAAAGTAGACACAATGACAATACAATACACGTCAGCAACAAGTCCGTACCAGTAGTGAGCCTATACAAAACAATTCATTTTGTTTCACGACTGATCAACAGAACCGGCTTGCGTCAAATCATCATGCGGTTCTGTTGTTGTTTCTTTCAGTTTCACACCGGTTGTTGCCTTCATTTGTTCGGCTTCGTCTTTTTGCTGACGTTGGCGCCATTCCGGCATTGGCGAGAACACCGAGGCGCTCGGCTGAAACGCAATTGGTGTATTCCCCTTTTTTGAAAACCCCCACGAACTCCAGTTCAAAGAACACAATTTTTGATACCGCTGCAACCGACCAGTTTCTTTTTGTACGCCTTGACGAGCTCGACAATGACGAACGCAGCAATCAGCCAAATCGGCACCAGTGACACAACCCAGCCGACGAACAACAACAAGGTGCCCCATGGGTCTATTTCGTACGTCACCACAGACCAAATCAAAAGACCCTGTGCTCATCACAAATGTGTTTTTTTCTTTTAGAAGAGACACACATTATTTCAACTTACGGCGATGGCCAGTGGGGACACAGTCGCCCAGGTAATACGAAAATACCAGCCGGTTGGGCCAAAAATGTTGTTGCGTGCGCAACGTGACTCCCAGCCCATCATGGCTCGGATGTCGACAAGGAACGTGGGCATGCCGGAAAAAGAAGATATATTATGACTAGCAGACTCGGAAAAGGGGAAAATAAATCTGGCATATGGGAAAACGCGGGTGGAATGAAACAAGTAAAGAGCAGAGCATGCACTACACCGTAGACGTAGTTGACAATGATCAGCTCCATCAGCATCACCAGCAGCAGATCCCAGCCAGCGACCATTTTGTCGAGTATGTCCAAGTAAATCATGCCGCGTTGGCAACACATCGGCAGCCCCAGGAGAAACATGACAACACACGTCACCAGGACGATCAGTGGTTTTGACTTCTTGCGAACTCTTGACGGCAAATTGTCCGCCACGGCGGTCGCCACCGTTTCCACCATGACAAACTGGTTTTGCAATGTTAACAAATAACCCAAGAGTTTTTCAAAACACTGGAAACTTGAACATTGAAATGTCCAACCTGACTGTCAAGACCAAGCGTTACCAGCATGAAAAAGAACAGAATTGCCCACAAGACCGGCACCGGCATTCTACTGATTGCTTCCGGAAACGCAATGAACGCCAGTGAAAAACCGCCACTTTTCAAAACAGCCTAGTGTAAAAACATTCAAACAAAACTCTGCAGTCTGCATGCTTTATGATTTTCTCCATTCGTTACATACCTCAATACTTGAGTTGGTCTTTTTTGCGAGGAAGCCAAGTGTTGAGAATACAGCGAAACCGGCGATGAAGCTCGTCATACAGTTGCTGCAAAGAAAGCGCCCGTGAAGCACATTTTGTGCAAACTTGCAACATGCAAACGAACATGGTGGGGACGACGAGGCTGTGCTTGTGCGCATTGTTGTGGAACGGGTTGTAGCTGGACAGCGTCACCAGGCCGCCCACGCCGGTCGACAGGGAAAAGCAGATTTGCGCCGCCGCAGACTGCCAGGCCTGCAGCGAAACGCTCATGCTCAATGGCATTCGGTTACTGCTCTCTTGTTTTATAGTTCATGATAAATAAACTGAATCGAACCTGTGGATTGGAGAGTTTTGTGAAATTGGGTGTTAGATAGAACGCAAGACCGTATTCAGCGTTTGGCAACGTTAAGCCGCGCACGAGAAGCACAGCCAACATCGCAAATGGAAACAGCACCGTGAAATAGACAACCTATTATTTGAAATATTGCTATTATGGTTCTTGGTTTTACAACTCAATGCATGTGGACACTGAAAATAGCTGAAATATTAAATTCAGTTTTTTTTAAAAAACTTATGTCATTCAACATTTCGTGCACTCATTGATGCAGATACACAAACCATGCACTTATCGATTCAACAGAAGCAAAAACCCGATTTAGCTGCATTGCTTTCACAAGGAAAAGGCTGTAATTTTTGCTTTAAGTGCACGGATTTGTGCATGTGTATTGATAAGTGCACGAACATGTGCATCTAAATGTGACGCACTATTTTTCTACTATTATCACCCGTAATCCACATTCTTGTTGTCCAAAATGTTGTTTCATTTTCACACGTTTGTAACCCTTAGTTTAAACTTTTAGACCTATGTGAATTGAAAATTGCAGTCCCATTCATTAAAAATAGTCACTCGATAAATTTTAAGCACCATTGCAAGCTCAACAATTTATTGACAGCTATTCTCAGTGTTGCTCGACACCGATGGTTCAATTTCGAAGTGCGCTATCAAGCGTGGACTGATCCGGAAAAAAATCAGTTTTTCTTGCCTTGCCCATTGATTTCACACCGAACAGAATGCAGCCAGCGACAATCACCCAACCAACAAACAGTGACAGCACAAGCCGCCACTGCAGACTGCCGAAGTCGTCCACTGCCGCGTCTTTGTTCCGAAAGTCGTACATCCAATTTCTGACAAATACAATGTAGGTAATCATCTGCTTTGTTGGCGTAATCCTATGTTATGCGGAGACTTCTGCTTAACCAACCACCAAACATACCGCAAGAGTTCTTCTGCTGGTGTGATGAGTTTTGCCGCTTGCTGAGCCAACTCGAGCGCATGATGCGGCTGTTGTGCCCATTGGACATGCGTTTTCAGATTGTCTCGCAGTTCCGTCACTTCATGAGACGCATTTCTAGCCATCCAATCTTTTGACTTGTTGACCAATTGACCGATGAGCCAATTGAAGTCGTCACTTTTTGAAATCACGCCGCCAATCAAGAAACCATCATCACCAGTCTGCACATTATTTTTGCGCATCAATTCCATGTTCTACATTCCTTGCGCTAGCGCGTGAGCTGTTCATCAATAAACCAGCTTTTTACTGACAAATTCACAGCTGAGCTTTGAGGAGTTGATACGTGCGCAGCGTTCAACGGTCAGTTCCGGAATCTGATTGCGCGACACTCGCCAGTCGGCTGCCTGCAGCGGTCGATGACACGAACGATTGAAGTAAATGCACATGTCAGCCAAGGGAGCGCCCTCAGCACAGTCGGCAAACGTCTTGTTGCTCGCATCCGCAATGCACTTGTCAAGCTCCAGTTCCGACCAACAATCTGCAAACCGATACTGCACACGTAACAAAGTTTCACATTGCTTCAACAATTACCTCTTGACATGCACAGTCGACGCGCCAAAACACTGAGAACGCCAGAACAAAACTGTTGATTTGCAAAAATCTGTCACTGTGTAGCTTAGAAAAATTGGCATCTTTCACGGTTTTGCGCACATTCTGTATTCCAGTCCCCATGACAGGTCATCCAACGCGGCTGGTGAGGTTTAACGAAGATCTGAGTTATTGCGTCGAAAGTATACAGGAGGCACCAGGTGAGGATGATGTTGTAGTAGGTGGCAATCACAAAGGAACACCAGACCATCACCCAGCCGCAGCCTATACAATCGAAGCCAAAGAAACAATGCGTAATTTTGAACTGAAATTATTCATTGTTTATTGTCGGAATTTTTGAATCAAAGTCAAATGGCACTATATTGCACAAATATACGGTACCACTGAAACAGGCGGCGATGTTACGGTACGCAACGTTTGGTCCGTAGCCGGCGTACTGACCGACACTGAGCTCCAGGAAGAACACTGGAAAACCGATGGCCAACAGCGACAAAAGGTATGGAACGAGAAATGAACCTGAATCAGTAAGCATTGAACTGTGGGGTTAGGAAAACATTGGCAAATAAAGCAAAGAGGTTTTGTACCCACCGCCTCCATACTCGAAAACAAGGTATGGAAATCGCCAAAGGTTGCCGAGGCCAATGGCCAGACCCATACAAGCGAGTATGAACTCAATCTCGTTGCCCCACGCCTCGCGCTTTGTCGTCGTTGCGCCGTGCTTCGCCATCGACATCGACGATTCTGCCCGGCTGTATGTAATTTATTGAAAAGGTTTCACTTCAGTTTATTTGTTTGAACCGTGGGGCTTAAAAAAGCCAATTAGCGCAGTGCCAATTCAATGCTCAATCGGCTTCAGAAAAGGTTGTTTGAGCGTTGCCGTTGAAGTGTGGTAAGTTGAAACAGCAACAATAAACACCAGAAAACCAAAAAAGGAATACTCACTGCGACATTGACGATGACTTTCTAGTCAATGGCATGGTTCTTGAACGAATCGCTGTCGATATCACAAAGATGTGTTGAGCGTCTTGTTAGGATTAGAAGGTAGATATGATACAAATGAAACCTGTTTGACACTGCTGCTGCTATTTATTGAAGTAGATAATTGGCGATTATTCATGTGATCTGTGATTATACTAGCAAATTGACCCGTGCCTACGGCACGGTTAGCTGATAAATACAACTATTATTTTTGAGTTGGTTTTCCCCTTTTGACCTTGCCCACGACGCGGACTCAAAATCCACATCCTTTTTAATCAGCAACAAACAACTGCCATTCCCTATTAAAGTATCAAAATCAATTCTCGCATTTATTAGCTTTTCAATGTCGCTTATTTGTCCTTTCATTCTTTTCTAATCAGTTGCATTCCACTGTCCTTCCCGTTTAAAGTATCAAAAAAACAATCTCCTCTGATCAGCATCAATTAACAGCCATTCCCGCTTAAAGTTTTAAAATTAATCTTGTTTGGTTAGCTTTTCAATGTCGTCACATGTTGTTCAATCGCCATTCCTGTTAAAAAAATTATAAAAAAAAACAATGTCGTTTGGTTAACAACAATTAACTGATACCGGTTTAAGTTTTTGTTCCAGTTTAAAATACAGGTTTAAGAAAAGCAATCTGCTTCAGGCAGCTGTCATTTCTGAATAGGCAACACTGTTCTAAATACCCATTGGAAAGCACCCGCTTTTGACTTGGTAATGGTTTTTTACCCGCTTACCCTAACCTAAGCCAGGCCTTTTAGAGTGTAAATGTCAAAAAGGCAACACTTCTGAACAATTGTTGCGAAACGCCAACTTTCGTTTTGATAAGTTGCTTCTTTTTCCCGCTTACTCTAACCTAAGCTAAGGTTTTTAAAGTTTAAATGACGAAAAATGCAAAAAATTTCTGAATATTCGCTGCAAAACGGCCACTTTTGTGTGGTATGTTTACTACTCTTACCTTTAACCCTAACCTTAGCCAAGGATTTTTGATAGAATGGAAATGACAAAACAGCAACATTTTACTGAATACCCGTAGCAAAGCTCACCTAAGCCAAGCCTTTTAAAGTTTAAATGACGAAAAATGCAAAACTTTTCTGAATATTCGCTGCAAAACAGCCACTTTTGTGTGGTATGTTTACTGCTCTTATTTTCAACCCTAACCTTAGCCAAGGATTTTTGATAGAATGGAAATGACAAAACAGCAACATTTTACTGAATATCCGTAGCAAAGCTCCCGCTTTTGTTTTGAATGTTTACTTCTTTTCCCCGCTTACTCTAACCTAAGCCAGTTCTTTTTGATTGAGTGCAACAAAAAGCAACACGTTTCTGAGTACCCATTGTGTAAAACGGTCGCTTTTGTTTTGTTATGTAGCTTTTCTATCCTAAGTGATGCATTTTCTATGATTAAAAAAACAAATGAAGGAAAAAGCAACAATTTTCTACATTTTACTGAACACCCGTAGCACTTAAAGCTCCCATGTTTACTTCTTTTCCCCGCTTACCCTAACCTAAGCCAGTTCTTTTTGATTGAGTGCAACAAAAAGCAACACGTTTCTGAGTACCCATTGTGTAAAACGGTCGCTTTTGTTTTGTTATGTGGCTTTTCTATCCTAAGTGACGCATTTTCTATGATAAAAACAAATGAAGGAAAAAGCAACGATTTTCTAAATACTCGTTGTAAACACCGGCTTTATAAAAAGTCTACCTTGTAAAAAGAGCGATCAACTTGCAAGCGATTGTTTTAAAAACTCTTTTTTTGTGAAAAAACTCCATCGTCTACAATGGAGTCCTTGCAATTCTTACGATTGTCTCGCTTGTTTGTTGTCGCTCTTGAGCAAAAGGCATCATGATGACTAACGTCATGTGGAATGACGATTTGAACTTTGCATTGTCATTAGAAAATGGAGTATGAGTATTCAGCTGATGATGACTTAAATAGCAAAATTGGCTCAAACTTGTAAATTTTAATAGCCAATCAACGTAGCGGAACGGACCTGACTTACACAGTTACTATCTTAGTATAATAGATAGATAGATAGATAGATAGATAGATAGATAGATAGATAGATAGATAGATAGATAACCGTGCCTTAGTACAGGGTGGGCCAAAAAAGGTTCCAATTCTAAAAATGCTCTCACTGGCGTGTGCTGAAATGTTTAGAGCTGAAAATTGAAACACTGTTAGAAAACATTTGGAGGTTTTTCTGACCAACTTTTTTTTAAGGTGGTATGTTGCCCTATCACTCACTATAGCAGAATATCTGAAAAACATGAAAAATCGACAAATGTGGTGGAATGCAGAGAATTAATTTAGCCGTTTAACAAAGACCAAATGATGAACGTTGGTGACAACCCGAGTGTTCACAACACAATAAAATGAAAAAAAACAATACGCACGTACATTAGCTTGGAAATGCCGAATGCTGAATTGAATTTGAACAGTCTTTGATCAACCTGATGTTTCACTTCGAGTCTGAGCGCGCATGAGCGGTTCTGCCCAGAACAGACGCGAATTTATCTTTCCAGGTGCAAACTGTTTTTTTTTTGCTTTTTTAAATTTACACAATGTGCCACTCTGATATTTTTCACCATAGCAGATTGGTTGTTTTTTGCAGAAAGCGGAATAGCGGCCGCTGACCGCTCCATGCAAAAGCACCCGTGGACTTTAGACACAAAAAATCATGATTTTTGAGCAAAAGTTCATGATTTTTGGATGGTCCGAGAAAATGTTTGGGGTGTCACTGTAACTTTGGTCCATGTGAGGGGGGGGGGGTGGGTTGTCAAGCAAATTTCGAGGGGGGGGTGTGGATGGTCCAGTGTCAGGTTTTAGAGGGTGGGTGTCGCGTGGCCCCCCACCCACCCCCCCACGCGGAAGTCTCGGGTGCTCTGGGGGGTCGAGTGTCAGGTTTTAGAGGGTGGGTGTGCGTGTGCCCCCCCCACCCCCCCATGTAGGGTTAGGGGCTTTAAAAAATTTTTTTTATTTTTTTCGTTTTTTTTATTTGGATTTTTTTTTCAAATTTAAAAAAAATTTGAAATTTTTTTCTTCTTTTTTGCTCTGAAAATTCGATTTATGGCATAATTTTTTGAAAGTTCAAACCAAATTTTCTTCCCAACTTCTTTGTGTGCTTAGGTAAATGTCATTATTTGGTCATTTTGACCGACGTACTCCATGTTTTTCGATTTGGATGACTTCTAGAGTCAATTTTTAGCGTTGAAATGACTTAACTGAATTGAAATATCGTTTCAGAAATCGTTTTCTTGCAACTTAGAACATGTTTTTCAGTCGGTAGGCCATGAGATGAACATGATATCTTGTTGATTGGCGTATGTTATAGGTCTACAATGGAGTTGTGCGATATATTGTTAAACAATTGGAGCGGAGATGTTGGTTAATACCACATCACACGACCGTTTTTCAGATACCCGATAACATGGCCACATGTTAAAACTTGCGTGCTGAGCTAAACTAACGTGTTAAACTTGCGTCTGTCAGTTGCCCGCAACGTAATCGCGAAATCATGGTACGTGTTTTCGATACGATGATTTGAAGAGTGGGCTCTCGCCATGTGGCAGATAGCATAGCTGGTTGAACCTGAAAGTAAGTGTCTTGGGGGGGGGCGACCGGGTCGACAGGGGTTGCCGACTTAGCTACAGTAAACAGGAATTTTTGAACACAGTTTAATTTTGGTAATTTTCTAAAGAGGAACAACTAAGAACGGTTCAATATTCAAGTACACGTCGAAAATTGTCCTGTTTTACTGTTGAAAATGCAACTTTCCCTCTATGAAATGGACATAATTTCAATAAAACACGATTTTCGCTCTTATAGTTTTCCGGATCGTTCTGAAAATAGTCTAGATGAACTCAGCTCCACGAGACGCTTCGAACGACCCTAACTTGTAAAAAAAAATTTTTTTAATTTTTTTTAATTAAAAAAAAATCCGGATTTTTTTTCCCCTACCCCCCCATGTCTTCGGTATTGGGTGGTTTGGGACTAAAATTGGGGGGGGGGGGTTGCCCGGGGGGGGATACCTAGAGATGTAACGGTCAAAAAAAATTTTTTAATTTTTTTTAAAGTAAAAAAATGAGCATTTTTTTTATTTTTTTATTAAAAATTTTTGAATTTTTTTCTTTAATGTGCCACATAGTTGTTCTAGGGGGGGGCCTGGGGGGGCCGGCCCAGTACCGTGGGCGGGGGGGGGGGGTGGGGGGGGTACACCTAGGGTTAGGGGCTTTGAAAAAAAATTTTTTTTTTCATTTTTTTTTTCGTTTTTTTTTAATTTGGATTTTTTTTTTCAAACTTAAAAAAAAACATTTGAAAATTTTTTCTTCTACTTTGCTCTGAAAATTCGATTTATGGCATAATTTTTTGAAAGTTCAAACCAAATTTTCTTCCCAACTTCTTTGTGTGCTTAGGTAAATGTCATTATTTGGTCATTTTGACCGACGTACTCCATGTTTTTCGATTTGGATGACTTCTAGAGTCAATTTTTAGCGTTGAAATGACTTAACTGAATTGAAATATCGTTTCAGAAATCGTTTTCTTGCAACTTAGAACATGTTTTTCAGTCGGTAGGCCATGAGATGAACATGATATCTTGTTGATTGGCGTATGTTATAGGTCTACAATGGAGTTGTGCGATATATTGTTAAACAATTTGAGCGGAGATGTTGGTTAATACCACATCACACGACCGTTTTTCAGATACCCGATAACATGGCCACATGTTAAAACTTGCGTGCTGAGCTAAACTAACGTGTTAAACTTGCGTCTGTCAGTTGCCCGCAACGTGATCGCGAAATCATGGTACGTGTTTTCGATACGATGATTTGAAGAGTGGGCTCTCGCCATGTGGCAGATAGCATAGCTGGTTGAACCTGAAAGTAAGTGTCTTGGGGGGGGGGGGCGACCGGGTCGACAGGGGTTGCCGACTTAGCTACAGCAAACAGGAATTTTTGAACACAGTCAAATTTTGGTAATTTTCTAAAGAGGAACCACTAAGAACGGTTCAATATTCAAGTACACGTGAAAAATTGCCCTGTTTTACTGTTGAAAATGCAACTTTCCCTCTATGAAATGGACATAATTTCAATAAAACACGATTTTCGCTCTTATAGTTTCCCGGATCGTTCTGAAAATAGTCTAGATGAACTCAGCTCGACGAGACGCTTCGAACGAACCTAACTTGTAAAAAAATTTTTTTTAAAAAAAAAAATTTTTTTTTTAATTTAAAAAAAAAATCCGGATTTTTTTCCCCTTAACCCTAGGTACACCCCCCCAGAGCACCCGAGACCGTCGGGTGGGGGGGGGTGGGGGGGGGCACCGTGCCACCCCCCCTAAAACCGGGCACCCCCCCCCCATCGTACCCCCCCCTCGGGCCTCGAAAATTCGGCCGACACCCCCCCCCCCCCCCATGAAATTTTGTCTGGCGGACACCCCCCCCCCCCAAAATTTTCTGCACACCCTAAAATTTTTTTCGAAAATCATGATTTTTTGTCTATAAAGTCCATAATATAAGCTGAATATATGATAACTTGACCATCTTCATTGTAATTTCAACGATTTTGCAGCAAAATTTAGCGTTTTTCCTTCAAAATTTAAGCGAAAAATTATCATGGGGGGTGGGGGGGGGGTGGACCCCCCCCCCACAGAAAATTTTGAAAAAATGCACCCCACCCCCCCCCCATGGGCCCCTCCTGGGGGGGGGGTCCCACGTTACCCTAGGTTGGACCCCCCCCCTCACTTTTTGGTCGGCACCCCCCCCCCCACGGTACCATACCCCCCCCCTCGAAATTTTTTTTGGGCCCACGGTACTGGGCCGGCCCCCCCCCAAAAAAATTTTCGAATCTATCTCTATCAGACAGATTTTTTCGGCTCAGCTATTATCTATCAAACAAAATTTTCTCAGCCAGCTATCTATCTGAAAATTTTTGTATTCGACTACATGAAATGAATCAATTTTTGACCAAAATTGACCATTTTTGCTCGTAATTATTGAAAATCTCGCTAATTTTAGGTAAAATACGCGTGTACATAGTTGTTCTAGGGGGGGGGGGGCCTGGGGGGGGCCGGCCCCCCCCCCCAAAAATTTTTCGAATCTATCTCTATCAGACAGGTTTTTTCGGCTCAGCTATTATCTATCAAAAAAATTTCTCAGCCAGCTATCTATCTGAAAATTTTTGTCTTCGAAGACATAAAATGAGTCAATTTTTGACCAAAATTGACCATTTTTGCTCGTAATTATTGAAAATTTCGCTAATTTTAGGTAAAATACGCGTGTATACTTGATTTTTAGTGTATTTTTAGCATTATTTTGCTGTTTTTATAGCTTTTTAGCATTTTAGCTATCTATCTATCAAATTTCAAAATTTTGACCGCCCCCCCCCCAAAAGCACATGGCCCCCCCCGCGGCCCCCCCCCCAAAATTTTTCAGCTATCTATCTATTTAGAAAATTTGCTCCAGCTATCTATATCGGCCCCCCCCCTAGGGTTAGGGGCTTTGAAAAAAAAAATTTTTTTTTTTATTTTTTTTTCGTTTTTTTTTAAAAAAAAAAATTTGGATTTTTTTTTTCAAACTTAAAAAAAAAATTTGAAAATTTTTTCTTCTACTTTGCTCTGAAAATTCGATTTATGGCATAATTTTTTGAAAGTTCAAACCAAATTTTCTTCCCAACTTCTTTGTGTGCTTAGGTAAATGTCATTATTTGGTCATTTTGACCGACGTACTCCATGTTTTTCGATTTGGATGACTTCTAGAGTCAATTTTTAGCGTTGAAATGACTTAACTGAATTGAAATATCGTTTCAGAAATCGTTTTCTTGCAACTTAGAACATGTTTTTCAGTCGGTAGGCCATGAGATGAACATGATATCTTGTTGATTGGCGTATGTTATAGGTCTACAATGGAGTTGTGCGATATATTGTTAAACAATTTGAGCGGAGATGTTGGTTAATACCACATCACACGACCGTTTTTCAGATACCCGATAACATGGCCACATGTTAAAACTTGCGTGCTGAGCTAAACTAACGTGTTAAACTTGCGTCTGTCAGTTGCCCGCAACGTGATCGCGAAATCATGGTACGTGTTTTCGATACGATGATTTGAAGAGTGGGCTCTCGCCATGTGGCAGATAGCATAGCTGGTTGAACCTGAAAGTAAGTGTCTTGGGGGGGGCGACCGGGTCGACAGGGGTTGCCGACTTAGCTACAGCAAACAGGAATTTTTGAACACAGTCAAATTTTGGTAATTTTCTGAAGAGGAACCACTAAGAACGGTTCAATATTCAAGTACACGTGAAAAATTGCCCTGTTTTACTGTTGAAAATGCAACTTTCCCTCTATGAAATGGACATAATTTCAATAAAACACGATTTTCGCTCTTATAGTTTCCCGGATCGTTCTGAAAATAGTCTAGATGAACTCAGCTCGACGAGACGCTTCGAACGAACCTAACTTGTAAAAAAAAATTTTTTTTAAAAAAAAAAATTTTTTTTTAATTTAAAAAAAAAATCCGGATTTTTTTTCCCCCTAACCCTACCCCCCCCCCCCCAAGCCCTCGGCTCTGGAACAACTATGCGCGTGTATACTTGATTTTTAGTGTATTTTTAGCATTATTTTGCTGTTTTTATAGCTTTTTAGCATTTTAGCTATCTATCTATCAAATTTCAAAATTTTGACCGGCCCCCCCCCCCCAAAGTCACATGCCCCCCCCGCGCCCCCCCCCAAAATTTTCCAGATAACTATCTATCTACAAAATTTGCTCAAGCTATCTATCTCGGCCCCCCCCCCAAGCCCTCGGCTCTGGAACAACTATGATGTGCCATGAAAGAAAATGCCGTTTTTGGCATAATTTTTCGAAAGTTCAACAAAATTTTTCTTTGACTTTACCTTGTCACTTAGTCTTCAACGCTGCAGGTGGTATTCTGGATCGATTTATCGACTGTTTTCAGCCGTGGTGAGTGATTTCAGTACCGAAGACGAGGGGGGGTGGGGGGGGGTACACCCCCCCAGAGCACCCGAGACCTCCGCGTGGGGGGGGGTGGGGGGGTCACGCGACACCCACCCCCCAAAACCTGACACTGGACCATCCACACCCCCCCTCGAAATTTGCTAGACACCCCCCCCCCCCCCCCCTAGATGGACCTAAGTAACAGTGACACCCCCAAAAATTTTCTCGGACCACCCAAAAATCATGAATTTTTGCTCAAAAATCATGATTTTTTTGTCTTTAAAGTCTATAATATAAGCTAAATATATGATAACTTGACATTCTTCATTGTCATTGCAAAGATTTTGCAGCAAAATTTAGCGTTTTTCCTGCAAAAGTTAAGCGAAAAAATTCATGGGTGGGGTGGGGGGTGTGCACCCCCCAGAAAATTTTCTACAATATTGCACCCCCCCCATGGCCCCCGCCTGGGGGGGGGTCACTGGACCATGACTGACACCCCCCCACTGAACAATTTTCGGCACCCCCCCCCACGTGACGACACCCCCCCCCCCCTCGAAAATTTGCTTTCGCCTTCGGTACTGGTGATGATCGACTCGCGCATTGAAGTACTTGAGCGTCGCAAAGGCTAGTTCAACAAATTCCGATGCCGCTAAGGTGAGATAGAAGCAGAGAACTCACATTCATGCATCGTTTTTCAGGATCTCGAAAGGTCGAAATTGCACTGTCTGCCACTGCAAGCGTAACTTCGTTGGTTGCTCGTTGCTGTTTCGCCTCGTGTCGTCAGCATGATCACACCGGTTTGTTGTTGAACTTGTTTCCGTGTTATTTGAGGTGAATTGAGAGGCAAAACACGAGACGTGATGTCGTCGGTGGGAAAATGGGGTCGCCGAAACCAAGTCTGAAATTTTCACCCTCCTCCCATATGAGTGGGGGTCATATGGTAAGTCGGTGGCTCCTCAGATGGTGATATTCGGACTCCCTGAAAAATTCTGAACAACTTTGATTTAAAAAAAAATTTTAAATTTTTTTTAAGAAAAAAATAGGAATTTTTTTTGACATCTCTAGGGTACCGTGCTCGAACACAAAAGACTTCACCAATTTGACCCCAAAAACGTACCATTTGCACATACATACATACCAGTTAGATTTTTGGTTGTTAGAAAAATTTTGCCTATTTTTACTATGTGCAAACAATTTTAAGCAATTTTTACCTCCCCCCTCTACTCTTACGATTTTGGGTCGACACCCCCCAACAGGGTCGACATCCCCCACCTGGAAAAACACCCACCCCGAAATTTCGGGTTACTCCCAAGCGAAATCGCCAAAAGCCCAAAAATCGGGCTCGACACTTGACCGAGCCCTCCCCCCTCCCCCCCCCCCCCACTAAAACAACTATGTTGTGTTGACGTTTGAGTTGGTCGCTTGAGTACCGCCGACTTTGAGAGATGTATCGGTCGCATTCGTTGGCGGACGTTTGGTCGCTTCCGCAGAAATGTCTGATTTCATGTTTCTCGAGCTGGAATGATTTCACCATTATTCGAGCGACTGATTACCACGAGCGTGAGTTTCATTCACATGTGTGTTGTGTGTTTCGCATCGCGTCCGTTCCAGGCTTAGTATACTTGCAAAAACGCAGACCACTGCCGAAGTCATCACTTTATTCTGACTCCAAAAGCACCCTTTTACCATCAAATAGGTAAACTCCATATATCTCAAACAAAAATAACCCTACGAAACCAATGTACAGTCGAACTCTGTCGAACCAGTGACGTGTTGTGGTTTGCAGTGACAAGTGAACCAGTGACATGTCGTGTCGAACCAGTGACAGAAAGCATGCATCACGTGATCAGCAGATTTCCTACAATTTACAGTGCGACTGTACTTTTTGTATCATCTAATATTTTGTTTCTGCGACACAATTCGTTTGCAGACGTCGAAGGGAAATCAGTTTCATGTAGGGTTGGCACAGGAAAGGTTTTTTTCGTTTTAGGTTTTTTGTTTTTTTGAAAAATAAAAACGGTTTTTTACCTTAAAATTTTCATTCGTAGTCAAATAAATTTGTTTGATTGATAAATGTAAATTATATTTTTGAAAAACGGTGAGTGATGTGTAAGCTGAGGTGAGATATTTTGAGAGCTTTGTGTAAGGGTCAGTGAATACGATGAGAAAGGTGAGGCAAAGGATGAGACTGATGAGATGTTGTGATTTGAAAGGGTATGATGAATGTTATTTTTAAGAATACGTTTATTTGAGTTCTGAATTGTTGGTATATGTTTTTTATTTTGTTTTTTTATTGAATAGGATTTTTGTTTGTGGTGTTTTTTGTTTTTTTGTTTTTCATGTTTGATGCTGCAATTCAAAATGCCCACAGTGACTCAGAGACATATGGGTTCGTTCAGCAATTTTGAATGGCCGAGTCAAGCGTAAAACTGTTTAGATATCTGTGCACGCATTGAAGAGCGCTGTGCACGTGTGAGCTGCATTTCAGTGACGACCAGTTTTTGTGAGCACGTGCATGCGACCAGCGAGCAGTCGGCGACGGAGCTGCGTGCGGAGCAGTTGGTGCCCGGCGGCGCGTGTGTCGTGCTCGACACAGAAACCAACGGTCGCCCTCGGTGGACACGCGCGCTCGTCGGTGCACAGCTGCTTGCTGTTGTCGTTGCCGTTGCACAGTTCTCGGATACTTGTTTTCAGTACTTCGTATGGTCCAGTAATATGAAAAAAAAGAATCTGGTTACCGTATATTGGTTTTTTATCATAGAAAGAAGACAAATTGAATAGGGTTCAATCGGTCTCTTATTAAAGGCCCCCCTCCCCTTACCTGCCACCATATCTCAACTGACACTCTCAATTAATCTCACTGTTGTGCGTTTGTGTTGACCGACAGCAGCCATTGCAGTTCACACAGCTTGCAGTTTGAAACAAAAAAAAACAGAAGCGGCGAATGTCAGTGTTGTGCTGCAGATTGAGCGTGTGACTGCGTCGAGCGGCAGTGTGTCTGTGTTGTTCGTGGACGTCGGCGACGTGAAGACAGTGCCCCTGAGGCACGTTCGATCGCTGCCACCGCAACTCGCCACACGCCCGCCGTTCGCCTACCGCTGCTGCTGTGATGCTCAAGACGGTTGGGGGGCACAAGGGCATGCTCAACGATTGGTCAAGTCCATGTGTAATAATGGAAACACAAACAACTTGATTTGCTGCACTAAAACTGTGAACGTTGCTTGAATACGGCTACGATTGATTGAGCTCATGTGCTTGCTCCTGGCTTGCTGCCTTAAAATGTCATAACGTATCGCAGCAATGAAACATGCCTATTTTCTCGGTGCATTCCAACTGGCGTGCACGCCACAGACCTTTGAACGTTGTGTCACTTGTTGTTTGGTTACGTCAGTGGATGCGTCCGTGGAGCGTCTCGTGCACACTGGTGCAACGGTGCACGTGCTGGTGACGCTGTTGGGCGACCAGTTGCAGCAGCCCTGCTCCGCCTCAACCAAGGTCTTCCCGTTGTACCGCGTAAAACTGAGGTGCATTCACGATCAGCAGCCCCAAAACGTCAACTCGTCCACGAATCACACTGTGTGTTTTTTTGGAACCACATTTCTTTACTTATGGTTGGTTTGGTTGTAGCAATTTTAGGCTCTAATCCTGCTGGAATGTCAAGTCAAAGAACAAAAATCAGGTTTTTTTCAAGCAAGGCTGCTATACACTGCACTAGGTTTATTGTTCAGACAGCCGCCACTGTCGCGCCGCTGCAAAATTCAACCGGCGCTCTGGTTCAGCCGAGTTCAAAGGTTTGCTTCTCATTGTTTTATTCTTTTATTTTTATATTCATGGTTTGCTTCGAGAAACTTCTCACTGTCATTATTGCAGCCGATGGACAAGGGCGATAAGATTGGCAAGGATGGCAAAACACTCGGTCGTGGCAATCTGCGTTACGGTGGGTAAATTCTTTTTCTTCTGTTTTTGGGGGAGAAATTAAACAAAAGCCAGCAGTTTTGCAGAAGGCCGTGCGGTGATGTCGCACGTGTACAGCACGTGCATGTTTGCGTCGTATGAGGCGCGCTCGGGGAGAACGGTGAGTGCTCTGGTGACTGTGGACAACTTGTGAATCTGGTGATTGCAACGATCTTCAGTTTCCGTCATTGTTGTCACTTGATTTTGGTTGCGCAAACAAAACAAAACTCGTGTGAATCGAACGCAGACGGCCTCGATCGTGCCGGGACAGACGTTGCTGAACGACGGGAAACTGCCGAGCGAACATCTGAACGTGTTGTTTGAAGTGGGCGATGAGATACAGGTGCATTGACAAAAAACGGGCACACAGGCGAACGTGCATCTGAAACAGCATTGAAACCGTCGTTTTGGGTTTTTGACACGAACACTGGTTTTTGTACTCTCCACTGCAGCTAACAGCGCAAGCGTCGTTCGCTTGTGACCAGAACGACTACGTCAGCGAGCTCGAGCATCATGCGATCGCCATCAGGACGAAATGGGCGCCAGCCAAGCCGATCGTGGTCAGTGCCGCTGGACTGGTCCTTGTGCTTCTGGTGATACGCCAGGTTGGTGTTTGTTCAAACATGCATTTTGCGTTTGCGGATACCAGGCGCACGCGGTGGTCACGAGCGTCAAGGAGCCGCTGCTGCTGCTGTATTGTCGCACGTTCGACGTCGAGATCACGGCCGACGTGCGTGGCTGCCGGTTCACGGGAGGTCTGCGGAGCAACTGTGATTATGGTTCGTCAGCAGAAAAAAACGGTTCTGTAAAAATGCAACTTCTTACAGCCACTGACGAAACAAGCAGAACACTGATGCCGCATTTGACGGTGGTCGTGCGCTTTGCGGCCAACGCAACCGGCCAGTACTTCGCGGTGAGACCCGTGGTCGTGCTGCCCGTATATGGATCCGAAATCCTACGTCAGTTCGATGTATTTCAGTGTTGTATAGGCACTTAAAATGACAGAGACCCACTCGACGGCGACTGTTCACCTTTCTAAAAAAGCCCTGGCTAAAAACAGCGCCTAAAATACTGTTCGTTCGTTCGTACATGATTTCTTCGAATGAAACAACTTCTTGCAGCGTACGTTGGCGTGATGTACACGGTCTACCCAGAGTTTTCCGTGGTTCTGTACAACGACAACAGTGACCGAACCAAGAATCTGCCGTTTCGTTACGTGCACGTGCTGAATGAGACCGTGAAAGCGTCCGGCATTCCGAAACACGATTGGTTAGAGCACTGCGTCCGAATATACAATCGTTCTGTTTGCTACCTTTTTGGTTCCTGCACTTCAAATCTTTTGTAGACCGGTTGCAGCGCTGCTCTCAAGTCTTTCAAATGAATCAGACTGCCTTTTGCGGAGAAATGTTTTCTAGCGTGTTTCCTCCATGATATCCCCCCATTGGTTGATCCATTCCAAACGCCCTGACAGCCGGTGTTAAGCGTGTTTTTCCAAACTGGCAACCTGTGCGTGGCAGGTATGGGCGCCGTGTGCGTTTCGTGGCGTGCTGCGACCAGCCGAGCGGCCACCACGAGCACGACGACGACACCAGCGGCATTGCACATCGCTACAAGGCAGCGCTCGCTCTCATTGATGCTGACGAGCCGAGGACACCAACCTACAGGTGCAGTCTGCAGTCTGCTTGATCGCCGAGTTGTGTTTACTCGAGCGCATTACTGTAAAACCCTGTTTCTTTCACCCATGCAACTATTCTTCAAATCTGATATCACCCTATCATGAGTCCTTTGTTGTGACGTGTTTGTTGCCGTGTTCAGCCAGGAAGGCATTTTCAAAGCGAAGCCCGTGACCGACAGCAGCGCAGCACACCGACACACGGCTGCGAGCGGCCCAAGCAGCAGCCAATCAGCGGCGCGCGCGAACAGCCCGAGCACAATTGTGCCAGATGCGGTCATCAAAGAGTGGCGGTGAGAGCGGCTGTGGTGCACAACTATTGATTCACAGCACTTTTGCAGCTGTATGAGTTGTATGACCAAGATATTGAAAGCTGATTGAGTGGATCATGTTTCCGGAAGAAAGCAACGTTTCAATTTTGTGAGGTTCCCTGCACGAACGATCTGTTGATGGCAATCCATTGTTTTTAATTTTGCAGTGCTATCGAAACGAGCCAGACTGTGCCGACGACGAGCACAGACGCAGCCTCGAGCGTTGATCTGTGCGATTTGCTGAGCGGGACACGCTTGGATGCAACGTCGCAAAAGGCGAACACACGCGTGCAGCAGCAATACCCGCTGTCACTCGAGGTATCACTGTCAGATGAGGTCTTTCGATCGGGTTTGCTTGTTGATTGGCTGCTGCAAAGCACCGTTTTTTTTGACCGCCATATTTTGTGGCTTCGGTTTATCAGGAGGAGGGAGAAATGACGAAGCGTACGATTGAAGCGTCGAAACGTGCTGCTTCGGCGTCAAACGAGGTTTGTTGTGGCTCAGTGTTGTGGCTTATGTCAAAAAGTTAGCATTTATGAGCTGTATCTGTGTGTGGTAATTGAATCAATGCTGAAACAGGAAACGAAAATCATTGGCGAGCCGTCGAGCACCGTGACTGCAAATACGACAGTAGGTTTATTTCTGTTGGCGGTTAAGCGGCATTCATGAAGCAGTATTTAGGGACGCATTAGCTGTGTTTTATGATGGCTGCGCCCTGCGTATCACTAGAGATTGCTTTACGAATGCGAATGCCCCTTTTCGTTTGTGTGGTTACAATGACTTTGATTGCTTTTTGTTGCGCTGTTAGTTCATAGTTCATGTCTATTTTTGTGGAAACGCACATGTTCGTTGAAAGGAGCAATGATTGATGTTCAGGGGGCAACAGCAGCTGCACTCGCACACGCACGTCCGTTCCCATCCGCCAGCAATGCCGCAGAGGCAACGAAAACGAGCACACATTCAGTTGCAGCCAGCCAACCAGCAGCTCAGAGTGTTGCTCGTCACCGAACGACGAACGACACAACGCAAGCACAAGGCTGGCTCTGTGACGTCACTGAGATCACGAACGTCAACGAGCACGATCAACTGAAACAGGCGATACAGCGCAGCCTCGACGAACAACGACGATGCGAACAGGTGGGCACAGACGCATTTGAACGGGGCACACCGCTGATTGGCTGTGTATCACTGCGGCAAGTTGATTGGCTGAACACGGCCGCTTGATTACATTTAGCTTCAGCGCTGTTCTTTGTTCACTACAATCACGGGTTGCGAATGACTTGCATGTATTCTTTGTAGGAACGAGCACAGCGAGAAGACGAAGACCTGCGGCGTGCGTTGGAGGCATCCATTCAGGCGGAATGTTCGGTTCGTTGGGGAGTGGCTGTGTGTGATGACACGATTGCAAGGGTGCTCGCCTCTGAACAGTAAAATGCACACAACTGTGCGCTTGCGTTCACGTCACATTCAGTCTGAGCTAATGAAACGTGTCGAGAACCAGCTCCCGATGCGACAAGTTGATTTGAGTGTTGTTCATGCGAGCGGCTGCATTGCAGGCTTGGCGCCGAACAGCCTCACCCGGTGGCGTGCGTCCGCTGCCAGTCATGACCGATGAGGCGCCGCTGGGCGCAGAGCGCGTGCGTCCGCAAGCACGTGACCTGCTCTCGGATGCCTGCCCGCGGCTGCCAGTGGAGCCACTGCAGCCGGATGTGATGCTCATATCGTTGCAGGACACTGACGCTGCACCTGGCGCCCTAACTGTTCGCATTTGCGTTTGCCTAATGCTTTTTGGGTTCTGTTAGGGCGTGTGCTTGTGTTCATGCACGAATGTGCGCGTGGAATGTCCAAGACACCAACAATTCGAAGAAGCAACTTATACTGCTTGTGGCAAAAAGTTGTTTTTTGGAAATGGAAACGGTCCATACCAAAAACCGTTACCAAAAGTTTTTTGCTGAAAATAATGATCTTTTTCACAGAAATATATGTTGTCCGTCTTTTTTTCACGTCTAGTCATGCGCCCGGTTCAACTCTGGCTGAGCTTTATCACAATTCTTTTCGCAACTTTCATTGCAGAAACAAGAAAACGGCGCAGTGGGCACCTCGATGCAGGAGCTGATGGACGACTTCGTGATGCGCTGCAACGGCAGCAACGAGGCGCCCTCGGTGTCGCAGTGCGAGCGATTGCCGCCAGTGCACTCGCAGCTGCCTTCGTCAGACACGGCACAGTCCACGGCGCCAACAGACACTCAACCGGAGCTACCTGCATCGATTGTGGGTCGTCGCATGGTTTCGTTTGATTATTGGCTTTTTTTTTAATTTCACTGCTTCCCGTTGACTTTTCAATTTGAGTGCAGTGACATTCTGATTGTTTTGTGACGTTGTGTCAGTCAGATTATAACAGATGGGCTGCACCGGATTGCAGTGTGATGTGCGTGTGTCGTTCGTTTGCAGACTGTCCGCCCGGAGCACTACGGCATCACCATGGCGCACGAGGCGTTTTGTGCGTTGTGCGCGCAGATCAGCGAACTGGCACGACTCTCGAAAGCTGACGTCTCTGCTGCTCTTCTTTCTTTTTTTTGTGCTAAACAATTACAAACCTTATTGAAAGGGAATGTACAACCAGTTTCTTTTTAGTTCGGTGTGTTTGGCGAGCGAAACAGCTGAGGAACTGTTGTATGTATTTGATGACAGGGGTGATCAAATCATCACCAAAAGCGAGAGATATGAGAATGTTATCGGTGTACAACAGTTCTTTGATTGTGATCAGATTAGTTTCACACTTGCAGGCTTTACAAACGCTGCGCGCAATCAGCCGAAACAGCACCGACCCAAAACGCTTCGATTTCATTTTGGAGCTGCTCGAGCAGACCCGTGCTTCTCAATCGATTGGTTGACGTTTGCGAGAATTCACAATCACGCTGCTGATGTTTTGTCATTCCAATTCACAGTATTTTTTCTTCTTCTCATTCGTCATTTCTTTGGTTGGAAACCGTTTTTGTTTTGTGTAGTGATGGGTTTTATGTGCAATGCAGTGGTGATTTTACTGTTTTGCCTTGTTGTCGGGTGCTGCTCGGGTACCACTTGCCATCGTCCTCGTTGGTGCTGTGTTCTCAAGTGATCAAATTGACTTTCTTATCTTTCGTACCGGTATGAATGGTTTTTGTAGGTACGTTTAGAATAGAGTAGGTGCTGCAGTCGGTTGTATCTTCTGCGTGGTGTAATTTCCATTGCATATGAGTGTTTCCGAGCAATTTACTGAATTTCCATAGTCGATTTGAATAAACTGTGTAGTCTGAAACGCTTGTGCTGTCTCAAATGAGTGAAAAACTGTTAGCGCCGTGAGCTGTTTGCAGTTGAACTTAGTAAACAGTGTACTTTTTAGCATGAATTAACATTGGTTTATGAATTATGAAACGCCATTAACACCTGCTGGCTGATCAGATAAGTGACAAACTTATTTGGTTTGTTTGGTAATTTCAGGCGAAATGACTTCCTGTTTTGGAGGTTTGTTGGAATGCTGTCAAGGTCCGAGCTACACTGCGACAGCGAGCTACGCGCAGTTGAACGACGCATTGGGTGTGCAATTGGACACCAGTGCTATTGGCAAGTTTTTTACAATTTTCTTTTAAAAACTTCTTGGGTTGTTTTCTTTCAGGTGTTTTGAATAAATCCAGCTTGTCTGTTTCCCACGAATCTGCATGAAAATCAGATATAATTCTGGAGCGGAGTTTGTAATGCTCAGGTTTAGTTTTTGTGATTTGCCAAGTTTATTCAGTTCTCTCGAAGTTTGCTATTCCACTTGCAACAGTTGCATAATTCTCATGCGATAGATTGCTTGCTATACTCAAACTAAACGGCCATGTTCTCTTCAGGCTCAGACGTGGTGATTGTGAAGAACGGCCATCGTGTCTGCGGCACTGGTGGTGCACTCGGCAACGCCCCAATTGTACAGAACAAAGCGTACTTTGAGGCGAAAGTGCAGCAAACTGGTCAGTCTTCGTTGAATCGCGTTGAAATTGAAACAAATAAAAACTCACAATCCGCTGCTGTTTTGTTTTTTATTCTTGTATTTGGGGGTTTCTGGTGGTTGCTTTGCTTTCATTTACTTTTTTGTTATGATGTCGTTCATAATGCTCAGGCGTCTGGGCGATTGGTCTTGCAAACAAAGACGTGAATTTGAATGAACCAATGGGTGTCGATGAATCGTCGTGGGTGATCAAACAGGACTCTAAAGTGTACTCGAAAAACACGGAAATCGGCGCTTTCAATGAACCCGTCGAAGAGGGTGACGTTATTGTAAGATGGGCTTTGCACTTTTTTGTCCTAGAAAGGGAGCGAGTTCTGGTTTTACAGAATTGCTTCATCTGTGAAAATTAAGTCGATCACAAAATTCCCAAATGTTCACAAAGCTAAAATCGGCGCAGTTTGCCTGTAGTTGCTTGGTAATTTTTTTGTTTGATGCTAACTTCATCGCCATTCCAAAATCCGTTTGTCTGACCGCGAAATTTCCAGGGCATCACATACGATCACGATGAGTTGACATTCTACAGAAATGGGCAGCCAACAAATTGTGTGATTCGAGGCATCAGGGCCCGTGATTTATATCCGGCGTTTTATGGTATGACCTATTTTTTTAAACGTGTCCCACTGAAATGACGTCATGTGCCGCCAAACATGCGCTTGTCGTTCACAGCAAACCAGACTTTCCGTCTAGCCGATTTCTTCCCGCAAACAAATGGTGAATGTCGAATCAGTCACACCAAACTGACATTTTAGTGCCTGTACTTTGACAAACGGGCGTTTTTAAATCAAATACGTCATTTTAGTCCGGACACGTTTAAATAAATCCACAATAGTTTAGTTCTTGTTTTGGACAAAATAGCTTGAGGATTTAGAAATTGAGAAACTGTTCTTTTCAATGGCAATCTGTTTGTTTCAGTTGCGGATGGTGCCATACTGGACGTGAAGTTCAACCATTTCTGGCACGACGCACCCAGCGGCTTTGGTGAAATCATGCTGGAGCAAACGATTTTGTAGGGGTTGCAGTTGAGTCTCTCGTCATCTTTGAGTCTCTCTCTCATTTGAGTCTTCCAATTTTCCGATGTTCAAGTCGATCAATCAAGATTTCAAACAGTTTAAGTGCAGTTTTCTAGCTTCCGCTATTTTTTGGAATTGTTTTATGGATTGGTTTTCAGGCGTCCGCTTTATATTCTATTCTTTTGTGCTGGTTCAGTGCAATTTATGTGAAACCATGGTGTAAGTGCAGTGTATTTCACTCATTGGATTGTTTTGCAATGTGAACCGTCCATCATGAATGCTCCACACTACAGTTTATCTCGCTGATATATGCAACTAGCTGATTGGTTGGTCATAACAATTCTCAGCGCTGATTGGTTAGCCATGAGCAATTCTCAGCGCTTATTGGTTGGTAATGAGCAATTCTCAGCGCTAATTGGTTGGTCATTACGTCATGTTGCATATCTTTTTCAGATGGACTGTATATTTATTACAACAAGAACTTTTATCCATTTTTTCGTCCAAATGGGCAAAATAGGCTTTCAGAATTTATCACCTCATTCGTGATTCTTTTGTCGATAAAAATTCAAATCTGTAAACTGCTGCTCAATCTGAATCTCAAAATAGTAAATTTCTATTGTCGAGGAAATTTCGACAGCCAATTCCAGTTTGGCTGTGTTTTAGATTAGATGAAATTATCCCAACGTTACCAAGGAATCGCGTGCAAAAGCCAAGAACAAGTTGCACCAGCAGACTTCGTGATTTCTTGTGTTTACTTGTTAGTTGTTACCACAAGAAACTTGAAACAATCCGAAGCGTGTACATAACATATGATCGCACAAACAAACCAGAAAACGAAATGATACAGCACTACAAAAATCATACACACAGATCCAAAGCAGTCTGATCCAGTTTTACCGTAATAAGAAGTGCAGCTAGCCGTTTGGCTGCTTTCTTGTGTTTCAGTGTCTCCGCTGTGCCACCCGGTATGACAATGCAAACGAACGAAAGACGCGCAGAAATGCAGCGCAAACGCTGACGTGTCAGTTTGCAATTTGCACCAACCAAGTGAGCCTGGGTACAACGTGCCCTTTTTGTTGTTGCGCAATCATCGTTTTTTTATGTTTGCCACCTCGTGTGAGCGTCGCTTTCACCTCGCAACGTTTGATCAGTTTTATGTCCTTGCGTTCCGTTTGGCAGTTGTGTGCGATTTCAAAACCAGCTGTTGTGTCGCTCTCGCCACTTGTGCTGTGACTGCGTTATATTTTGAAAGCGAGTTTTTTGCATTGTGCTGCAACGTCTGTGCACTCAGTGCAGTGATCATACTGTCCGGGGTCTGGATGCTTCAACGCTCTCTGTTGTTTTCTTTGTGTGTGCTTTCTCGTTTGTTTCAGTGACTGATGATTGTTAGCACGCGGCAGCTGCCTTCAAATGATCAGTGTCGGTCCGCGATCATTCCAGGACAATTAGTTTGCTGTTGGAATTTCGCTGGATTTTAAAAAGTGTGAATTGGTTTTGCTGAAAGTTTATGCTTTTTATCTTGAAAGTTGCGTGTCTGTTTCTCTGTTCTTTGAGGAATGCTGTTTGGTTTCATCGTTTCTTTCGTGCTCACCATTGGATGTACATTGGCGACGAAGACATGTGCATAGCCGAGAGAAATTTTTCATTGAACAATCTTTCCTTCATTCGTCTATTTTTAGTTTCTGGGCCGGAAACATATTATCTTCTTTATTTTTGAATATTTTCTGGAGCTGACAATAATGACGGTGAGTTGCTTGCAGCTTGCTTGCAGCTTTTGCCTGTATTTCATGCAGCCAGTTCGTTTCACAAGCACACACAACAGCCAGTGTTGAGTGCAGCCCCCTGAGCCGTTCGCATTGGCAGGCCTCTGTCGTGGCGCCCCGTTTGCTGTGCGGTGCCGGCCAGCTGGCCTCGTACACCATGGCACGCACTCTGACGCCGATGCGCGTCCGACGCACGCTCGCGAGCATGGCCGTCATGGTGGGCGTGAGGTCGCTGTGCTCCGTGAGCAGTCGCTTCGTGAGGACCTACCTGCTGCGCTACGAGTTCGCCGTCACGGTCGCCGTCGTATGGCTGCTCTTTTGGCTCTATCTGCACTCGAGGCAGCATACAGGTCACTGGCTTCATTGTGTCATTACAAAGTTACATGCGTTCAAGAGCACCACATCACTGATGAGGCTAACCCTGTTCTGCATCTGATGTCGCAATGCAGAGAAACATCCTACAACTTGGCGACGTGTTCTAGTTCTGAACTGTGTTCATTTTTGATCGACCTCCTTCCACTGCAAGGCAGTTCGCCGCTGTCTGAGCACGAGCATGCCATGCAGTCTTGGGCGTTTTGCTGCAGGCAACGCGACTGAGAAGCGCGCGTCCGCGGGCGTGCCGTCGTTGGTGATGCCGTCCTCGATGACGCCGTCAATGAGCGCAGCCTCCAAGGTCACCGAGCTCGTTGTGACCACCGACCGAGTGGGCGACGTGCGCTATGCGAACAGGATCTCGTTCAAAACTGCTGCCACCGACCGTGCGTCGCGTCGCTGAGATTCAGTTTGCGCTCGCTTTGTGACAGACAGAACGAACGAACTTTTGATCACATGCTTTGGAGTTTTGGACACTTGCTAGCATTTCAGTTGAGTGCTCTGACGAAATGGCTGTTCGGACATGGTGACGGCCATCTTGTGTGCTTTCACTTCAGTGTCATTGCTTTCAACAAGCACCGTTTCCAGCGCACAAGCACGTGTGGTACGCGAGTGCACCAAACTTCACGTATTTCGCAGCGCAGGGCATCCGCCCGACCATGGAGGACCGCATGGACTACATCTGCAATCAGCATTCCGCGCTCTACGCGCTCTATGACGGCCATGGGGGACCGGTGGGTCCCTGTTGTTACCGGTGCAAATGTGAGCTTTCTCGGTACAGTAACAGTACATTTAGTTTTGTTTCAGTTTGTCGTCGACATGGTTGAGCGTTTGTTTGGGCTGTCTATATGGAGCTATGTCACCAATCAAAAGCAGTCCGAGTGGAACCAAGTAAACTGTTCAATGATGTGCCACGGATTTGGTGTCATCTATAAACAATGCGACATCTATAAACCCATGGCACATGACGTAGTTTATACCGGGTGTGCGCATGCTCGCACAAGTTTGGACTTGAGAAATATTCCGCTTCATGTTTTTGCATATGTTTTGCTTTCCGTTGCTTTATATTTCGAATTTCGAAAACAGTTATTGCCACCCAGTTACCTAACTTGCTTATATTTGATGGTTGGGAGTGAATAAATGGGTGGCTTATAGAATCCAGAGAAGGAACAGACGATTGTCACTAAATTGTCTTTGTCTTCTCAGTTGCAAACACCATTTCCTTTTGGATCAACACCAAAGCAGTCACTGTCAGTGTTGGGCAAAGGCCAACAACCGACTTCTGCAGGTGACCTAAGGCTTCGCAAGCCTTTTATCAAGGAAAAATCGTCAACAAAATCTGTCACAAGGGTACAATATTAGCAGTTATACCAGTGACAAAGATGCGACCCCTTTCCAGTGGCAAAGTTGACCAAGAACTCTACAGAACTGCTGCCAGCTTTCAGGAACGCGCGTGTAAATATGCATTACACAAATGTACGGGGTGAGCCAAAAAAAGGTTCCATTTTCAAACTGCTGTCACTGGCTGGTATTTCAATATTATGAGCTGAAATTTTCAGCATTGATAAAACATGTGATGCCATTTTTCTGACAAAATTTTTATCCAGTTTGGTCAAGTAAATTCAGTTTTACAGCACAATGTTTAAAAATTCCCAAATTTAAAAAAAAACGGATTTTTAACCAAGAATTTAACAACGAATCATTGCTCATAGACATCCAAATCATCATCGTTTGTCGTCCGGCAGCGGCTGGATGGAATTTTATGCGAAACTGGCGATTCACTGCAGAAAAACTTTCAGATTTCTCCACCAGATAGCACACCAGACCCGTTGTTCTGCTGTCCACTTAACCATGACGAAACTGCAGAAAACTGAAACTGAAACACTGTTTTTATTCAAACCGCAGAAAAACTTTTCAAAAGAAACAAATTAACAGACAGAGCAACACAGAAAATAAAAAATCAACTTAACAATTCTTTCTGTCGCAGTCGCATGGCTGCTGACTCGAGTCCGTTGTGAAACATCAGAATTTCGCTCGAAGTGCTCAAATGCAATTCAAGTGTGAGACCTTTCCACTCTGAGCTATCGAGATTTTGAACTATCGCGGGTATCCAAAAAAACCAATTTGTCACCTTCGCAACAGTTTCAAAATTGAATCACGCATGTTGATACTAATTTTTTCTTGCACTCATTTCAGTCAATTTGTTGATTTTTCGAGTTTTTTTTAGAAAATCTGCCACAGTGAGCGCTAGGAATTATATATCAGAAAAAAATTTTTGTCAGTAAAATGGCAACGCATGTTTTATCAGTGCTGAAAATTTCAGCTCATAATATTAAAACACCAGCCAGTGACAGCAGTTTGAAAATGGAACCTTTTTTTGGCCCACCCTGTATATGTTTTAGACATACACATGTCAGCTGTCAACACATGTGAGCATTATAAGAAAAGTAAACAATGTAATTAAAAAAGATTTCTATTGGTAAAATATAAAACATAAAACGAAATAACAGCACGCATCATAACAAGCGTGTGGTTGCGCAAACCCGGTATACAAAATGAGTGTAAACCCAGGCGTGGGAAAGTGTGCGGGTTTATAGATGACCATTGACCGTGCCACGGTGTCTCGTCAACTTCACCGCTGATGTCTCGTTTTGTTTGCAGATATTCACATCAGAAATACTGGCGCTTGACAAAAAGATCTTGGCGTCGGACGGTGGGGCGTACTTTGACAGTCCCGCCTACTCCGGTCTGTGTGTGGTGTTGTGTTCGCTTTGTCTGCAGCATTGTGAGCAACAGCTGCCGCACCTTTCGTGCAGGTTCAACGTTGCTTGCCGCCATCGTCTACATGTACCGCTATGTGATCGTTGCCAACGTTGGTGACAGTCGTGCCGTGCTGTGCGACATCTATGGCAAGGCTCGCAACATCACTACCGATCATAAGCCGCATGTGGTCCGTGTCCGTCCGCAAACTTTGTGTTTTTTTGAAGTTTCTGGCTGTCCCCACCGATTCTAGAAACCCGATGATACTAAACTCCGGTGAATGACCGCTGAGAGTCCATTAAGTCAAAACCTACGCCAAGAAAAAGAGCAGCCTTTAAAGCTAGCTCGTTTCTGAGGGGCATCGCGCACCAATGCTCTGAGGCATAGCTCTGTTTTCGTGCCGAAAGTTGCGAGTGCCTAAAGGCTCGCAATGCTCGCCGTGCGTGCAGGAGAGCGAGCGCAGTCGCATTGAGGCGGCCGGTGGCTTCGTGGCGTTCAACGGCGTCTGGCGCGTCGGCGGCACGTTGGCGGTGTCGCGTGCGCTCGGCGACCGCTATCTCAAGGACAGCAGCGTGCTCACTGCCAGGCCGGACGTGCACGTCGTCGACATCGCCGTCGACAGGGCGCAGTTCGTGCTGTTGGCCACGGACGGACTCTGGGATGTCATCAGTTCACAGGCATGCTACGCGTCTGCATTGGGCGGTGTTGTGGTGGCAAATGCTCTGTGCACATGTTGCCTGCATTGGTCGACAGTTGAGCGTAAATCTTTGTGGTGGCAGTTCAGCGCAATTTCGTTTTAAAGCAGTCAATATGTGATTATCTTTTCCTTTGGTTTTGCGACTCAACGCGCAAATGGAGATGTGACAAATGTTATGCTTGAGGCGATGATTCAAAGTTGTGAAGTGACCCGTGTCTCTTGGATACGGTTGAGTCTCTGACCCATTTTGAATTACCTCATCACGCATGACCTGATTTCCTTTCGACGCCTGATTCGCAGAACTAAATGAAAAAACACTGCCAGGAAGCCGTTGATCTCGTCCTCCGACATGTCCGGGAGCGCGCGTTGCCCACGAACTCGTCCAGGCACCCCAATGCCAGTGAGCAGCAGTGGCTGTCAGCAGCGCAGCTGCTCGTGGACGCAGCCATTCGCAAGGGCTCCTTGGACAACGTCTCCGTCGTCATCGTAAATCTCACTGCCACCACCTGACGATGACGACTGACCACGTTTACATCTGTATTATAATTTCGTCGTTATGGGTATTTCCCTTGGGGGGGGGACAATTCCGGCTCGCTAATTCCGGCCTGAAGAATTCCGGCCCGCTCATTTCGGCCCGAAGAATTCCGGCCCGAAGAATTCCGGCCCGGAGAATTCCGGCCCGGAGAATTTTCGCCAGCACGAACAATATTAAACCACACGGACACGAAGTGATTTTGGTAATGAAATAATAAAATAAAAATATCCATGTTCACATGTTACAGTGTATTTTCAATGATGTTCGTCCTGTTTGCTTTTTTGGAAAGTAAAATCTTTTGGAATTTTTTTTTTAAATAAATTTTTTAAAATAATAAATTTTTAATTTTTTTTATCATGAACAGGATTTGTGACCCTTTTACCTTATTAAAAAGGCTTGGCTTAGGATTAGGAACCTACAACAAGTCACTGCAAGCAAGTTCTAAACAAAAATTAAAAATTACTTAAGAATTTATTTACCAAAAATCACTTTGTATACGTATGGTTTAATATTGTTCTTGCTGGCGAAAATTCTCCGGGCCGGAATTCTCCGGGCCGGAATTCTTCGGGCCGGAATTCTTCGGGCCGGAATGAGCGGGCCGGAATTCTACGGGCCGGAATTTCGCGGGCCGGAATAGTACACGAGCCATTTCTCTTCGACAGCAACGGTTTCTTGACGGTTTATTCTGTTGTTGGTGACATTTTATTTTTGCTTACGGTTTTGGATTGAAAGAGCAAAACGTGGTGATTGTGGCTTCCCGTGCCACCACGAACAAATTGTGGGCGAAAATAGTATAATGAATTTAATGGCGACAGATTACACCGTTTTTTGTACAATCCAAATTCAGTCGCGTTCCTAGTCTGTTCTTTCTCACAGATCAATGAATATTGTATTTTCGACACTCATCGCTAAAAGTATTTTGATCTAATATGTTGTCTATTTTGCCCAATGTATCTGTGATTCAATGCTATCTCTGTACAAAATCGTGTACTTAGGTTTTTCTTTTTGTCTTTGGTTCCGTTCCGTGTATATTTATTTGAATTTGCTCAAATATTATAACACGTGATGTAATGGTAACTATTTTTTCGTTTTCCAAATAAAAATTTTGTACCATCGAGGAATTTTTGCTTTTTTCTTGAAGAGTGAAAACTTGTGAATCAAATGGCAAGTCTCAACACGATTTTACCTGATTATGAAAGGGTGACAGACGGTAGTGGTGGCGGGTTTTCGCGTATTTTTACGTTCGAGAGAGAAGGCCAAGTTTAGGTGAACTGCGACCAGAGATCAATTCAAGTATGAAGATCACGGAGGTGGCGTCAACCACAAACAAGCCGCGTGTGGCAGCGCACAGTCACGTCAAAGGTGGGCTCTCAGCTTCCATTGAACCAAAACAACCAGCAGGGCAGCAGCAAGCAAGATTACTCAGAACGTGTCACCAAAAGCCTAAACATGCAGGCCTCGGTCTGAATGCGAATGGAGAAGCGTCCGCATCCGGCGGCGGATTCGTCGGGCAGAAGGAGGCGCGCGAGGCAGCCGGCGTCGTCGTCGACCTCGTGAGAATGCGCAAAATGGCCGGCAGGGCGATTCTGTTGGCCGGGCCGCCCGGAACGGGAAAAGTAGGTTTTCGAGTCCAATTATTTGGTCCAGTTGCTTTGCGGTCACTTTTAAAGGTCGTCACCGACAGATCCCATTTGCAGACCGCCATTGCACTGGCGATCTCGCAGGAATTGGGCAACAAGGTTCCGTTTTGTCCGCTCGTCGGCTCCGAGGTTTATTCGGTGGAAGTGAAGAAGACCGAAGTGCTGATGCAGAACTTTCGACGTGCTATCGGTGCGAGTTTACTGTTTTTTTGGCAGTTCACATTCACAAGAACGGGGCGTAATGGAACTTGCTGTGGTGGTTTCTTCAGGGCTTCGTGTTAAAGAAACGAAAGAAGTGTACGAGGGAGAAGTGACCGAAGTTACGCCGCAGGAAACTGAAAACCCACTTGGCGGTACGTTTTTTTACGGCGGTTTTTATTTGACGCTGTTCATTTTGTTGTCAAATACAGACATTTCTTTCTCCCCAGGTTACGGCAAAACGTTGGATTCTGTAATAATCGGGCTGAAAACATCGAAAGGCAGCAAACAGCTAAAACTTGATCCGTCCATTTACGACAGCATCCTGAAGCAGCAAGTGAAAGTCGGCGACGTCATCTACATTGAAGCAAACAGCGGCAACGTTAAGGTGTGCGCGTTGGTTTTTTGTCGAATATTCTACCATGTTGAAGACATATGAATGGCACCGTGGTCCATGAAGTTGGGCACAGCCAACGAATGTCCAGTTCAAAAGTTCACTCAACGAATAAACCTAAAAAGTAAATTGAAATCATTGAGACGTGATCTGGATGCATGAAGTTCAAGTTTATGAAGATTGTTTCCACCATTTGATTTTGGAAACATTATGCACGCATCAATGGCATCATCGACAAAATTTTGACTTCTGAACGTTTGCTGCAAGCGCTTGCAGCGTGTCGGCCGTTGCGACGCGTACGCGGGCGAGTTCGACCTCGAGGCTGACGAGTACGTGCCGCTGCCGAAGGGCGACGTGCGCAAGGCACGCGAACTCGTGCAGGATGTGACGTTGAACGACCTGGACATGGCGAACGCACAGCCGCAGCGGGGCACTGACGTCATGTCGCTCGTGGGGCAGATGTTGAAGCCGAAGAAGACCGAAATCACCGGTCAGTGGCGTGGCGATGCGTTTGGTGTTGTGCGTTGCAGCCACTGCGGCAACGTGTGGCACGACTGTGCCGTCGGGTGGGCTGCATGCGAGCGCTGTGTTACGAGCACCCTGGTGCACTGCAGCTGCTTCAGCTCTGCTCATTCATTCTGCTGTGGTGATCGGCGGAGTTCGTGGATGACGAAAAATAAGAGCGAAAATACTTGCAGAGCGACTAAGAGGCGAGATCAACAAAGTCGTCGACGAATACATCGAGCGTGGCATTGCCGAGCTCGTGCCTGGTGTGCTGTTCATCGACGAGGTGCACATGCTCGACATTGAGTGCTTCACGTTCCTCCATCGAATGCTTGAATCTCCGGTGTCGCCGGTTGTGATTTTCGCCACGAATCGTGCCAAGTGTCGCGTTCGGTTTGTCCGGCGACGATCACGGGCTTGCTGTGCTCCGTTTTCTTGTTTTTTTAGATGAAGAAAGAAATTTTGTGAGAAGGTGGGATAGTTGATGAAACTGTTCAGTAAAAAGTTGTATTAGATTTAGAAGCATTGTTGTGATTTCTGAGTGTATTCTTTCCAGTGGCACCGACGACGTCGCGCCGCACGGGATCCCGAGTGATCTCAGGGATCGAGTGCTGATCATCAGAACAGCTCCGTATCAGCCGACCGAAGTGGCACAGGTGGTCACCAGCTACTGTTCGCTACATCCCTTTGATTGACTTTCTAGTTGCGTTTCTCGTTGCGGTGCCCAACAATGCTGCCCGGTTGCACTTTAGATTGTGAAAGTTCGTGCGGAGGCCGAGGCGGTGACGCTCACTGAGGAAGCCATGAGCCGGCTGTCGACCATCGGAGCAGAGTGCTCGTTGAGGTGCGCCTTGCCTTGGCGTTTATTTCTGCAAAATGTCAACGTTTTCCTTTTCTTTTTAGAAATTGCTTCGTAAAAGAGTTTTATTCTGAACTGAAATTATTGTGAATGTGTGTGTATGCGTGCAGGTACGCTGTGCAGTTGTTGACGCCGGCCAAGCTGCTGGCTGCGGTGGGCAGCAGGGACACTGTGACCGTGGAGGATGTGGACGGAGTGAAGCAAATGTTCCTGGACACCAAGGGATCAACGCGTTTGTTGGCTGCACAACACTGACGCGAAGCATTGCTTTGTTCCTGATCCACGTGCAGGCGTTTATTTTGTTTTGCGTTGTTGTGAGTTGCTTTGCACAGTTGAGTTGTTGTTGTTTTTGTAGCGGGTCACTGTTGTTCTGCTGAAAATCTGCGTGATTGTCATGTTTATTCCCCACTTGTTCTGCGGTCTCTGTGTTTCATCTTGTCACACGGTGATTCTCGTCTCCACTTGTTATGTTGTTTTGCAAGTTTATTCGAATAAAAGTTTTGATTGCGCCATCGTTGCATTTTTCTTTTTCTGAGCGTCGGTGATTCACCGAAAATGTGACGTTTTATTTCACGGTGTGAAATATTTCGTGTCGGGCTGTGCAACACACCCCCACAAGCGTGCAGACACAAGTGCGAGGCTGACACGATGCTGCCAACGTTCACGGCGGCCGGCGATCCAGCGGCTGCGTCTGCGGTGGACACCAGCGAGGACGAGGACGAGCTGGACGATGTGGACGAGACGGTGCTCGAGCGCATTTGTGGCAAGTCCATTGATACATGGGACGTGGCAGTCAGCATTGGCCGTTGGTGTTGCGAGCACTGGTTTTGTCTCTCACTGGTGGTGTACAAAAAGATTGGTTTTGTGCGCTCAGGGGATTGAGAGCCCCGCTGTGGTTATAGACACTCTGGAAAAACTAGTTTGACCACAGGCACCAGAAAAACTCGATAGACGCACAATTAACTGAGTTTTCTGCACGTATTTGGGGTAGCTGTGGCTGAAAGCATCACAAATTGATGTTCTTTTGTTAATTCGCAAGGGTTGATGTACCATTGTGGCCTGAAAAATTCCGGTTCGAAGAGTTTAGTCCCGCTCATTGCCGCTCGTTCGATTCCGAACCGAAGAATTTCGGCCCGGCGAATTTTCCCTACATGAACAACAAACTAAACAACAAACTGCTTACAGGAGATTTGTCTGGCTGGAATCGCACGAGTCCCAATGAACGGGACCCAACTCCTCAGGCCGCAGTTGAACACACGTTTTCGCAAGCCGGCTTGCAATGGTCAGCAGGAATGGCGTTTCACAATGACGCCCTTTGCGAACATTGCAGCCCTGTCCGAGATGTTGCCGGAGCGCGTGCGCACGGGCGCCGACCGCCTGCTGAGCAGCTCGCTGCGTGTCGTGCTCGGCGGGGTGCACTACGCACGCCAGGTCAGCTGGGTGCTCGGCACGAGCATGCTCATCCTGCTGCTGCCGTTCGCCATCGAGAAGGAGCGTCTGGCAGTCGAGAGCGCTCAGCAGCAGCAACAGCGGCAGATGCTGCTCGGGCCGAGTGCGGCGCTCGCGTCCGCGCAGCACAAGTGACGCAGCGGCTTGGGTGTGGTTCACAGAGAGAAGTGTCGTTTTCGGTTTATTGTGTGGTCTTCGTTAGTCAAGAGCGTGTTCAGAAATTGTTGTTTTTTGTCTCGCTGTTTTCATGTTTATTTTCTGTCCTGTTTTCCTTGCTCTTCGCAGTCATTCTCAGAGTTGTAGTCTGGTATTGTCAAATTGGTGATTCGATTGGATTCATATTGAATAAAATTGCCAGATAACGGGGCGGTTTATTTTTTTCATAGACGCAGTCGCGAAAAAATGCCGATTACTGGTTTTCTTGAAAAACAAAGATATATTTTCCCACATGGTTTGAATTAAACTTTAAAAAGAAAACCGAAACCGAACTTTACGCCATCTGCCAAGCATGCGTCGTCTGGAGCAAGCCGTGTCCGTGTGCCGTGTCGCGTCAGCGCCAAGACGGGCATTGCGACGAGTTGCGCTGCCGGCTGGTCGCATTGTGCAAACGCCAGCAATGCAACCGGACACATCCGAGACAACACACGATCGCTCAGCACGGGCTCGCCGAAGAATGGGGCCCAGCCAACTCGAGCGTGGCGTTCAAGTGGCACAGCAGCGAACGCAAGAAATCGCAAGATGGCGCAAACAGCTGATGCGTGACAGTGGGACTGTGGAACTGATGCAAGCCGATGTGGAGCCTCGTCAACGAGCAACAAACATGAAACGCACATTTGAACTCGATCATGATCCATTGACCGTTCGACCGGTCAGGGCTACTGAACAAGGTTTGCTGAGCGTGTTTCTGGAAAATTACGACTTGAAATGGTTAAAAAAATTTCACATGGCCAATTGGAACGTAGAGCTACTCGAAGCTCACTGATTGACCTCACAAATACGACACAGCAAGATGCGTTTGCAGCTGTTTTCATGTGGTTCACTTTGCAGACATGCCGAAATTGGTGCGCGAGTCGCGCACGTTGGCACCGTTTGTCAACGAATTTCCGGTGCTGCAGCGTCTGGTTGACCTCGGTGTTGATTTGTACACAATCGATAAACACGTCAAGGATCAGGTAGGGTCGCCACGTCTATCTTGCTAATATATGCAACTAGCTGATTGGTTGGTCATGGTAATTCTCAGCACTGATTGGTTAGCTGTGTTCTCATCGCTGATTGGTATTATTTTGCACATCACACAATTTAGCTGCCGAGCTTTCTCATCGCTCTATTTTTCACATCTCATCGTGCCTTTCTCCGGTTCTTCAAAGAATACTCAATTGCTGCAGTTGAACTGTAAACAATTGGCGACAGACATTTTCGGTCACATATGACACAACAGTGTTGTAAACATTGCCAGGCACTTTCGCAGTGGCTGCTGACCCGCGACTGGCAGCGTCACGTGTTGCCAGTGCTGCAGTCGTTGCTCTACGACGCGCACATGCCCAGTGACAAACTAGGTGACTCAGTCAATGCAAGCGAACTCTGCATTGGTGGCAGGCAACGAACTGAGTCGCTGGTTCTGAATTGGGCCAATCTGCACAGTTTGCCAGATTCAAATGGCAGAACGCACAAAGCTCATACGGTCACTGAATTCGGGCTTGATGTCGTCTGTCATTATAACAGGCCATTTTCTGGTTTTAACAGCACTCACCATATGATAGTCCAAGAGTTTGTGAAAGGCTAGGGAGTTAGTCAATCAAGAAGTTGGCGAAAAATCAAAATCGCGGCCTTTTCCGTTCTCAGGCGATTACATCACAAGAAACCCTTGGATTCTTCGCAAATCACCGATGGAAATTCGAAAATCGACAGATTATTTACGAGCGAAACAGTTTCCGCCAGAAGCAATTTCCACAATACTGTTGGGTGCTCGATACTGGCTGAACTTTCCAGTGAAAGTACGTCTTGTCAAGAACTGTGTTGTATTCTTGGTTGATGTTACAGTTGAAAAGAAAGACTGCAAACCGTTGCACTGCGCAGGTAATCGATGCTCGACTTGGTTGGCTGCAGAAACAGTTCTCGTTGTCCGGCGACGAAGTGCGTTCGGTGTTGACAAAGTTTCCGAAACTTGTCTCATTTGGCGTCGGCTATTTTGAAGTGTGCCTGACAATTTCCACTATTATTCCGTTTTATTGCCGAGTCTATGCCAGTCCAACCTGCCTACAACCGAACACATTTTGCTCAGCACACGTGGTTCGTCTTACTGGATGAGTGCGGTTTCACCGTGGAACAGTTGAAGCAAATTTTGCTCGATCAACCGGCCGTCTGGTTGACTCGTGAGTCGTCGGCCATGTTTCATGGCAACCAATTTGATTGCTGTTGTTGTTTTGCGGCTGACGAGTGTTGTAACTCATGTCAGCTCGGCGTTGCGCTGGAGCTGCATGGCAGTCATATGGCTGCTTTTCCTGCGAGCTCCGCTAAAATGGTACGCGTTTAGCGCCGCTGTGAGGCGGATGCCAGGGAGCATCTGCCGACATACCAAAGAGCTCAGCTTCCAACGGAAGCGCGCATCATCACTGCCGTTCACAACAATATTTGATCGTTTCTTGTGTGACTCCATTATTGTGCATTTTCAAAAAAGCAAGAACCACTGCAGGCTCCAGGCGACTCCAAGCGGCATTCGAGTTCCTGCACAGCGAGCTCGATCAGCCGCACGAGCAGATCGCACGATTCGCGGTGTGCCTGCGTTGCAAGGACAGCGTTCTTCGCCAGCGACATCAGTTCCTCCAGTCGATCGGTCGCGCACAGTACGACCCGCTGAAACCGAACTACGTGCCGCTGGACAGGCTGGCCGTCGACAGTGACCGTGCGTTCGCTGAGCAGACCGCAAAGTGCCCGGTCTCGGTGTATAATGAGTTTGTGAAAACCAGATAAGCGTTCTCATGATTTACGTTTATCAACGGTCAAAAATCGATTGAAAAAAATGAGATTGAGGAAAAATGAAACATATAAACAGTGTCCGTCTGAAAGAAATTGAAAAACGAGTAATTACAGATACCTACGCGCTAAAAGTTCGGCAAAAAATTTTCCATACTTCAATTTCGCCATCGAAAAAACGCGCTATAACGTGAACCACTATTAACTCAGCGAATACAGGATAACGATATCTAGCAAACGTAGATATGACAAAATATCATATGCATCATGTCATATTTATACATTCAACGTCATTGTCAAGAAACATTTAGTACTTTACTGAACTAAGTCTGACATCAGTACACCTACTGCAGATTTTGAAAATATGTACCCTGTAAAATTACGCCGAACATTAAATCGAGTAAATCAAGATAAAAAACGTGAATATTTCAATTAAAAGAACACTTCTATTTTTATACGCTAGCTTTGGCGGACATAATTTTTCCAAGCAGCGGATCAGCACAAGCCATTCGAATCGCCCTCACTGTCAACGGCGGATTCACAATCACTCTGCGTTGGCCATGCTCCGTGCGTTTCTCATTGATTGCATCCAACAGCGCGAAGTACACGGCCGCTCCGAGATAAAACGGTGGCTCACCAACACCCTGCGAGAGCAAATTATGCTTGGTTACGGAGGCGTCCGTCAACTTGACAATTGACACATCCGATACTGCTCACTTTTGAGGAGTAAATGTTGCCGGGCGTGGGCGCGTCCTTCAGCAGCTGCACCTTGAACACTCGCGGCGTTGTCTTGACGGTCGGAATCTTGTACGTCAGCAGACTGCTCGACGTCAGATGACCCTGTCCATCGTACGTTAGATTCTCCATCGTCAACCAGCCGAATCCCTGGTAAATACAATTATCTCACAATGTGAACTTAAAAAAGGGTAGTCAGTTCAGCATTATTAGTGTTATTAACTCCGTATTATTACACAAGCCATACCTGCATAAAGCCACCCTCAATCTGTCCAATGTCAATTGCGGGATTCAGACTGTCGCCAACGTCCATAACGATCGTGCACGACAGCAACTGGAAATAACTGAATGCAGATTAAATTTCACTAAACAAAAACAAACTTAATAACAAAACAGCCCGAGCGTTCATAGTCAAAACACACGAAGCATCGCAGTGCAGTGCCAGCGGTGCATATCGCTGCTTGTTCGATCAGCTGGCAGTGTGGCCCAATTGACACAGATGCACCACTCGAATGGCACGCCTGTACCAACGATTCACCTGGAAATCGCCAGTCATACAGTCGACCTCAACTTCGCACGCAGCAGCAGCGCCGACCGCATAGCGACTGTGCAGGTGCTCTCTCGAGGGCACGCCAAAACCGGCACACGACAAATTAACACGATCTGCGAACGCTGCACCGACCCACTGCTGCCAGTTGCCACTTGGATTCGCTTTGATGTATGGCTCAAGGCGCTTCAGCAGCTCCTCACACGCATTCTGAACAAGTTAGTGGCGTTTGTCAGTGTGAAAAGATGAATCGAGTCGAAAATTACGGATACTGTGCAGTAGTAGTAACAGTGACCGACAAGTGCATCAACTGCATTCGCGATTCAATGGTGTCCATCTGACGTACCTTGACGGCGAGCCCATGCGCGTCCGTGCCCTGACTGCCGCCAGTTGGCATCGGGTTTGGCGTGCTCGCAACGGACGTCTCTTTGATTGTGATCATGTCCAGCGGTATGCCCAACGCTCGTTGTGCGATCTGCATGCATTTGATGTTGACGCCCTGGCCCATCTCAGTGGCGCCAGTCGCAATCAGCACCGTGCCGTCCGTGTAGATGTTTACGAGTGCCGTTCCCTGCAATTGAAATACTTAATACCGTTCTCTGTCTTAAGTTTTCGCTTTTTTTAATACGCGACCACACGCACACCTGTTCAAACGCGCCGCCGTGTCCGAGCGGGAATCGATTTGGTATAATGGCGATGCCACGCTTGCGATAGTGATTAGATCTTAAGCAATATCATGTTATTCAGCGTTTCACTCAAAATTCAAGGACTAAAGTTAAATTCGTGCCAACCTAATACTGCTGACTGAGGCTTACTTGTTGAACTCCCTGAATTCAGCCTTGCGCGCCTTAAAGTCCGACAATTGCATACATTCATTCCAGCATCGTCTCATGTTCTCGTTGTGCACGTCGTCACCTGCGATTCTGTTGTAACCGGCATCGCACATGTTCAACTCACGCACCTGTGCAATCAACATACCGTGCATGCCACTATGCATTCATATTACACCAGTCGCAAACGCATTAGAAGTGCTATTGAATTGGTTTTTGCACTTTAATTGTACTGCTGCGAGGTCTTCATCTAACACCAACCAGAAGGACCTAACTAAAAGCTGCGTAGTGCAGTGCAACCTGTTCCGGTGGCATGTTCAACTCGTACGCAATGCGTTCCATCAGCAAGTCACCAAGGAAGTACGCCTTTGGTTGGCCAAAGCCACGAAACGCTGTGTTCGAGTGCATGTTCGTGCGTATCGTGCTCGCTGTGTTCTCGCCAACCGGCATCATATAAACGTTGTCGACGTTGTTTGAGATGTTGAATGGAATCTGTCAAAAAAGCTATCGTATAAATAAATCTGATGAACTACCTTTCAAGAAAATAGAATTTAGTTTCCCCAAAACACCAGGTTTTTTCGCCGCTCCCTTACCATGACACTTGATCCGCTGGTGCACCCAGCGTTCGCGAATGTTTCCGTTTTTACGGAAGTCAAACGGCCAGCTTTTGTGACACCAACCTGAATGTAAAATATTTTTCTGAATTACAATCTGAATTTCTCAAGTATACTGAGAGTTCTCAAGTTCACAAGTAACGTATTTTACCTTGTACGTGCCCCAGACCTCGTGTCGTTTGCCAGTGCCGATCAAATCTTGGTGTCGTGTGTAAATGGTCATCGCAGGTCGTTTGTATCTAGTCATTGAAAATTACGAGGATAAGATGCATGATTGAGTTTCACTGACACTAACTTATCGGGTTTGCCACTTCAACAGTACTTGTTGTTGCTACAGGCACTCACTTAATGGCCGCTAGCAACGACGTGTACAGTGGATGTGCTTGGTCGTCGTGTTTACCGCCAAATCCGCCACCTGCCACAGAGTAACAGTGGAATTTTTGTTTCTTTCATGACAGTCATTCAAGCTAAAGTCAATCAGAACCAGAACGCATTGTCACCTACCGAGCCGTTTAATTTGTACATCAATAACGTTTCGCGGTCGACCAGTGAACAGCGCTGCTCTCGCGTGTACGCCGAATGGCGCTTGTGATGAAATCAAGATTTTCAGATCGTCAGCTTCACTTGGCACCACCAGCGCGCACAGCGGTTCCATGTAGACGTGCTCCTACAATTCGTTTAAAAAGAAAGGATCCCACACACGACACGATCAAACATGGACACAAAATCAACCAAGTTCTGCATGAACCACTCAGTCTCTACAATGCTTAGCCCAGAGTTGCATCGCGTGCAACTACATAATAGTTGCATCGTTTAACTTTTAAAATACCATGATCACGTCAAGTTTTTTTTAAACTTTCAAAAAACTACCTGTCCGCCGACTTGAAATTCGCCTTCAATCACAATGTCGCTAGCTTTGAATGCCTCTTCTAAGTCACCTTTCTTGGCGACAGAGGTGTGCATAATTGTTTTCTGGGCAATGCCATCCTGTAATAACCATAACAATCGAGTCATGAACTCTTGTGAAACGACCAACAGACAACAACAGCTAACCTTCAACGTAAGAATCGCTGGTAGATCTTCATATTCAACGCGCACCTTGGCGGCTGCTTCGTAAGCGACTTTAATATCATTTGCCACAACGGCTCCAATCAATTGACCATGACAAAGAACCTACGACAAGTGACGTCTAAAGATTCAATCTTAAAACAATACTGTGCATTCGCAAGTCGTAGTGAAATCAGCAAAATCAACTAGTCCGGAACTTAAACTGTTCACCTCTCCATCTGCGAGTGACGGAGTTTCGTCCGGCAGAACACCGATGATTGAGGTATTTAGGTTTTGGCCGCCTTTTGGGATGTCATGAACATCGACGAAGCCAATGACGCCTGGCAACGCGAGCGCAGCGGTGGTGTCGATCGAGACGATCTTCGCATGCGCCCGTTCGCTCAATACCGGACCGCAATAGACCATACCTGTGAATGGGCATCAAATGGAATGTGCGAAGCTGCACCACAAAGCTGCCCGTTTGCACAAGTGCACACCAGCCATCTTGACGTCGCCGACGTACTGTGCCTCGCCTGTGCTGTGACGATCGGCCCACGCGTGCACCAACGGGCGACCCACGGAGTCCGTGCTTTCGCCCTGCAACAAATACGCAACTGCTGCTTCGTACTCTGACGAATGCATAATTCAAATGTAGAAATGCCAGAACAAATTATAAAGCCAAAATTCCGTCCGATTGTTTGACATCAAAGCCACACTGCCCCCCCCCCCAGTGACCATGTAGCACTGCAGCGGTCGCAGCGTCTGAACGAGCGTGTCGCGCGGCTGCGAGCGGAAACTGGTGTCGCCGTCGTGCGGGAACGGAGTGTGCGCAACCTGCTCCGGGAACAGCGCACGGAAACGGGCACGCGTGTCGTTCACGAATCGGCCATACAACGAGCCGCAACAGACCGACGCCCAGTCTTCGTACGGCTTCAGCTCGCTCGCCAACGGGTCGAGGCCGGCGAGCGCACATTCGTGGTCGAGTTTTCTGGCAGCAAGAAAAATAAAACAGTGAAACTTAATTTAATTTAACTAAACTTAACTTGTAATTTTCTCAATAAAAACAAGAAAACAACGAAAAGAAGTTTAACAAAAATGTTTCAGTTACCATGCCGACGCCACTAACCGTCCTTTCCATGCGTTAATCGCCTGAACTGACACGGGTGTCTTAGCAATGCCTCCGAAAACAAGTCGAGCATCATTAATGGTTCCATCGTCATTGAACTGCACCCAACCAGCAGCGTTCACGATGCCTCGCTCGCCGATGCCGAAACGAAGCCCTTGCTTGTAGCATTGGAAGTAATCAAGCTGAATAAAAGTTCAGTTCGAATAGTTTGAAACTTGGTTAAGACAATGTCAGTGACCTGTTATTTAAAGAGATGCAGACATCTTCGGAAAAAAGCTTGTGAACTCAATTGGGCATCGAACCCACGTACGTCTCTGGTGTCTGTCTGCGAATGTTTCAGTTAATTCGACAGAAACAAATTCGGCCAAAGCTACTCCCCACCAATGATAGAGAAAAAAAACAAACACAAATGTAACAAAAATATTAAGTCCAAAATCAGTACGTCAAAACGATCAACCTTTGTGGCCGTTGGTATGATTGCACCAGAGATGATTTCATTCGGTTTTATGTTAACGCGATTTCCGCCCGGATAAAACTCAGGCGTCACTTTTTGTGAACGTTTGTTTCCGTTGTCGTCCATGATTTCAACGGTGCAACCGGCTGCCAAAAAAGAACACGTCAAATCAGAGGTTGGCTGGCCTTGACCGACGGCCAGATTGCCAGCCCACGTCTGCAAAAAAGCGACAAGAATAAAATTTCAACCAAAGTCCTAGAAAGATCAAAACTCGCAAAGACTATGAGAAGCACATTTTTCTATTATTTATTTGTTCATGATTTACAAAACAATTACAAACCGACTGGTTGCGTAGTTGCTGTGAGAACAACGTGTGCACATTCCACCACATCACGTCCAGAATGGTGCTCTTGTCCGCTATAAAAACGATACCGACTCAGAATCGTTTTTTTTCATACAAACACTTCCTAAATGTCCTCCTTCTTACGTCCTAATTTAGCAGCAGCCTCTTTCAACAGAACGTCCAGTGCTGTCAGTGTTAACGCAGCACCGATTTTCAGTCCACTGTCGGTGATTTCGTAGTCGAGCAGCTCCTTCACGTTCGTCGTCGTGATCCAAACGCGGTGTGGCTTTGGATGGTCAAACACATCTGCAAATTGAAAAGATAGATTTGTTGCTTTTAACCAATTACATTGAACGTTGAATCTGCCGAGGAAAGTTTGCAACATATTCTGTGAATACCTGCGAGAATCGTATGACCGACCACCTGCGCTTTGTCGCCATGCTCGCGACGTAGTTTGTTAAACTCATCCAAAGTGCGGGGACGGTACAGCGTTCGATTCGGGCCTTTCAGTACCAGAAGTTGATTTGCATACGCATCATAATTAACCTGAATATAAAAATAAGCATGAACATTTTAAAAAACTGTAATTGGCACAATCATTTGTCATCATTGTGACCGTACCTGCAACTCCGGCGGAAAAATCGGTTCTTGTGAGGGATCGTATGGTTTGACCACTTCGTCCCAGTTGGTCAGCAGCATGCTTTGGCCTGTTTTTGTCTTCTTTTTGCAGCAGTTTTTCAGGCCACAAGAATCCTGGAAAACGTAATTGTCCTTCATAAAAACTCCAATCCAAACCAACAATCAGAAATAACTCGTCTCACCTTTGTGAACGTGTAAAACGATTCAAGAATTGGACGATAGCCAGTACACCGGCACAGGTTGCCTGAAACAGAAACAAACTTTTTGGAAAGTGCTTCACAAATGTAACATAATTTTCAAAAAAATCAGTTTTATTTGAGATCACGGAAATGCAATTGTGGATGCAAAGTTGTGAACGTGCAAAAGACTGACCATGCAGTGCATGTTCAACCTGCGCGGGAGTGGGCTCAGGGTTGTTGCGCAACAGTGCGTACATCGACATCACAAAGCCTGGGGTGCAGTAGCCACACTGGGACCCATGACCTTGAACTAGACGCTCCTGGAAATACTGATTAGTTTTGCGAGTTCTTTTATGCAACACTACCACGGTATTAAACCAAAAGCTGGTAATAATCACACACAAAGCAGCCCTTTGCTGCTAAAACGCTGTCCAACAAAAGAACTAACTTAGCGGCAGCGCAGACTGACCTGAATCGGATGCAGTCCACGTTTGACGGAGCCAATGCCTTCCACCGTGATCACGGCTTGACCGTGCACAGCGAACAACGGCACCAAGCAAGCGTTCACCGCCAAATGCCTGTACTCAAAAAAGTAGCAACAAGCTTGAGTTTTCAAACTGAGAAAACTATTTTTCAAACCTGTTTCCTATATATAATATTCAAATTGAGAAAATAGTATTTTTTAAAGTTTTAAGCACTCAGTAGTACTTACACGACTTTGTTGCGTGACGGCACGAATTTCGACACGACGACGGTGCAGCTGCCGCATTGTCCCTCTAAGCAGCCGAGTTTCACGCCAGTCAAACCAACTGAAAACAAGCAACAAGATCAGAAAATTATGTTTATTTCAATATCGAAAGAGCACAAACATAAAATGCAACGAACGTTTCTCTCGCAAGAAGTAAGCCAACGTGCAGTCTGGTTGACAATCAGGCACCTCCACTTTTTGGCCATTGACAAAGAATACGACAGACGATGTTTCTTTATCGACCATCTTCGACATCACCGATCACAGACTTTTCTCTTGCTTTCTTCGTTTTTTGGAAAAGCTTTCACCTAGATTCCTTGTTCTAAAAACTTATTTCCGTCGCTAGATAAAAAGCTGTTTGGCCCAGATAAACAAAACTGTGTAACCATCAACCACTCCCTGCATCGACAAATATTGTCACCCAGCTAACAAGCCGCAGCGTATTTTCTGTTACTCCACAACATACGCTTGAAGTTAGCAAACAGAAAGCACCGTGTGCAGCTTCGTGCACCTTACCTTATCAAAAAACTGTTTACTTTACAGTAAAAAGCGCCGAATGAAAGCGAATGGTTTCATATTTTTGAACGTTCACGATTGAAACGAAAATTGGAAATTTACCTTGGTCTCCAGCTGTGTGTCAGTCAGTATCGTGACATTGAATAACCGGTTTCATAACTGCACTCCACAAAAAACGATTTTTTATCATTGAAGCATAATGCCGATCAGCAAAAAACCAGATCAGTGCAAAATGTAAACAAGTTCATCGAAATGCTATACAGCACTTTAGCGATGACAACTGACAACACGTGTGCATCAACACCGCACCGCTCAGACATGATTGAAGTACACAGTCTGCCAGTGTATATCGTTTTAACGCTTGTGTCAATGTTCAGTTCACTTTTCGGCAGCCGTCGAGTGAGTGTGATCAGAGGCTAGTGCCTGCAGACGAGCCCTCTTTCGAATGTAGTACTGCCACTGCAGCAGCTGCTGCTCCTCGCAGAACGTCGCATTGTCAGCGGTCTGCATCGCCTCGCGAAACTCCTCCGACTGCAGCAACTCGAGAAAATGCAAACACTGCGGGTATTTGAGAAACCTGCAACACACAACACCACGTTGTGCAGCACGTAGGCTAGCACTGTGATCGTTAAATTCAGGATCAAATTTTCTTGGAGTTTGCATGGAGAATCAAACTGTTTGGCACCTTGCGTACTCCGGTCGTTTCCAGTACAGCAGATATTTCAGGTAGTTGACGAACGTTGCTTGCTTGAAATAAGCACGCTGGGCGAGAACTGAAAAAGCCGTTATTGATTGGCAAAAACGTGCGATTGCATGCGATCAGTAAACTGCAACTGATTCATTCGGTGCACGCTTCTGTTGTCGATCCAAAATCCAAGAACTTCCCAACGAATCGAACGCACAATTCAAATAGTGCGGGTTCGCCAGACACTGCACGAACTCGAGTTCCACCTGGAATCGGCGTTTCATGTCGTCTTCGGTTTCGGTGAAGCCTGCCGAACTGCTCGGCTGATGCAAGCCCAATGCGAACGGCGCGTTCGGAGCGGAGTGATGATGGTGACCAGCAGCGCTGTAGACGCCTGGCCCTGCCACCTGCTGCGCACCGTTCGAATGAGACGGCTGCTGATAACCTGCGGCACGAGCGCGCTAGAAATTGCTATGCAAAAACTCAGAAAAGCTCTCGGTTGCATCAGACAGATGACCAATCAGCAGGCAACCATCGCGATTCAATCAATGATTCATCTTTCTTACATTCAAAAACTGAAACCTAAAACTATTACTTGCGTCATGCTGCAATTGATCAACAACCTTGAAATTCAATAATTTACCTTGTAACGCCGGCGGTATAGACATCGTGATTCACACACTGAAACAAAAGCAGACGAGTCTCTTCAGCAGAACCATTATTGTTGTTTTCTCAAACGATAAATAACGCATCTGCACATCAAATGCTCTGATTTGTGAAGACAACTTGCAATGTAAGTCAAGCAACCATTTACAAAAATGTACCACATTGTTTTATTGACAGCTAAACTCAAAACAAAATGCAACTCGAATTTAACTCAAGATAAAAATTAAATAAACCAATTCGAAAGCCAAAGGAACCGACAAACAGGCACACCAACAACCAACAAAATACCAAATTTGGAGCAAAAAACTGATGATCACTTTTAAGACCATTTTTTATTGTTTCAGAGCACCAGTAAATTTTGTTTTTTTAAAAAGCAAAGCTTGTCTTGCAATCAAATCAATGTTGTTGAAGAAAGTCATCGTGCGAAAAACGCCACCACAGTGCTTGCGACGAAGCATTGGCAACTAGAAAGTAACTTCGATACGAAAAAGACGAAAAAGTTAACAGAAAACACACACGTAAATGAACTGACAATGTTAATTGGTTGAAACTTTGAAAAAAGCGGAGAGAAAACACCAGTGAAATTCGGAATCAAATCGAAAATCGAGATCAATGCAGAAAAATACAAACACGTAACATAAAAAGACATTGCAGGGTAACAAATTTTGAAATCATTTAAATCGATATTCCACAACAGTACCTGATTTGACAGTGAAAACGACTGAAAACCAATTTTGTTGAACTATTCTGATATCAATAATCCAAAAATTCAAATTCAAATCAGGCGTTGGCATAACTGCAACCAGAGCCAGCTGGATCGGAACAAACTGACAAAAGGAGCGCCAATCTCACAATCTACCGGACATCAAAAATCACATGAACAACAGAACATTCAAAACGGGTTGTTCAAAAGCGAAAAACAACAATCGACGATCGTACAAACAGTCACCGCCACACTGTAAGTGATCGACTGAACGTATCAAAAAACAAGACCGTTCGCAGCACACCGTAATCGCTCAGCGCTCCGGTTGAAGCTGTTCGGGGCTGCGCTGCTGCTGTTGTTGGTGAGACTGCAAAATGGCTCAATGGAAACAAGAATGAACTGCAACCAATGAATGGGTTTGTGGACTGCATAATCATACTGGGCTGGCAGCACCACTTACAGTTCAAAACAACCAACCAGTGAAGTGCACTTCAATCAATCCACCAATGCACAGAACACACCTGACTGTGTTCCGTGTCTGCTTGTTCATCAGGGTCGTAGACACAGTGCTGTGTGCAGTCATACGTTTTGTAAATGCCAATCAAGCGGTCAGCTAATTCGAACATGTTGTTACGAAGCGAGATGATTATGAACTGCGCGTTCTTGGTGCGCTCCTGTAACAACAGTGATTTGCCTTTGTAAACGCATCAATGATAGTAGCATGATTATGCACTAAAAAATGAAACTGAACTGAACACAACAGACCAAGCTGCATCACGATGCAAAGACAAACGAATAAATGCACAGTGAACGAGTCAAACTCCGAACAAACGGTCACAAGAAGAACCAATTTCGTGCAGCACACTTTGGTGCCTAACGAAAGCACCGTGAAATAGCACTGTGCACGTGCAGTGTGTGAATGTTGCGTTTACCTTGATGTAATGCGCAATTATGGAGACATTGCGGTAGTCGAGCGCAGCGTCAATCTCGTCCATGACATACAACGGCGTCGGCTGGTACTGGTGCAACGCGAACACCAGCGCCAGTGAGCTCAGCGTCTTCTCGCCGCCGGACAAGTTCGCGATCTGCTTCCACGATTTCTTCGGTGGGCGAACGCTGAACAAACGTCAAGCATTCTGCAGCGTTTTTTCGCGTCTCTCCACTATTCACTATCATTGTCACTTTTCAGACATAACAGCACGACAAAATGAGCCACCTCGCCTCTCCTCTCCACTGACCTGAACTCGATGCCCTCACTGAACGGATCAAGCGAGTCGGCGAGGCAGAGCTCGGCATCGCCACCGAACGTGATCATTTGGTACATCTCCTTCAGGTTGCTGCTGATCTGGTCGAAACCACGGAAGAACTCGTGCAGGCGTTGCTTGCGAAATTCGTCGTACTTCTTCATGTGCTCCTCCTTGCGCACGGTGACCTCCTTCAGTTGGTCGACACAGTCCAGGTATTTCTTCTCCTGAAATTACTGACAGTTAAACTATGTGAAACGTATGTAACTTGTGCATTCAGGCATTTCAATATGGCGAGCTGATTGGATGCATGCATCTGGGTGGATCAAGTTTGAAAATAGCCAATCAGCTGATTGTCTATAGTTTACAGTTCGACTACACAAAGATTGACGAAGTTTGCTGATGCAGGCTGCAGAACTTCAACTCCCAAACTCCAACGAATACAAATGCAGCGCGCACAAATGTCCACGAACCCGCCGTTTGAACTCCTCCAACGCCTCGAGATTCGGCTTTTTGTTCTTGGTGCGCGACTGGAACTGCTGCAGATGATAGTTGAGAAGGTCGAGTCTCTGTTCGTAGTCGTCCGATTGCACCTCGGCCGTGAGCTGCTCTGCCGCGTACACACGCAGCTCCGGTGAATCGTAGCCGCCATCGACGTCGCAGATGTCCAGCTCCTTCAGGCCTGCAACACAATGCTGGTTTGTGTCAGCGTCTGTCAATATCACCCAAGTTACCTGGAGGAATCAGTAAAATAAAATGAGTGAATGAATGAAAACGGCAAAATTACAGTGCAAACAATCACTGGTCTTACCAGCAAACTGTTCGTCTCTAAAGCCGGTTGCCTGGGGCACAGCGTCGTCGTCCGTGTCCGTTGTAGCCTGACTCACCACATCATCGTCATCTTGTTCGTCCTGTAAGAAAATGTACCCAGATGCATCGATCAAAGTGCAGTGCTGAAAAGATAATTCCAAATCTAACAATCGCAACAGCCAGTCACAAACCATTCCATTGTATCGATTCAAGGTCACTTCGCTCATCAGTTTCTTTGCCCGTTTCTCATCAGCCATTTCGCGGCGTCGATGGTCGGATATGTGCGCCGGTGAGCGGTACGCTCGCAGATCTTGCAGTTTCAGTTTGCTCAGCTGAATGTCACACAGAATCAATGCGAATCCGTAAAGGTCATTCAGACTTGAAAATGTGACATAGTAGTGGCTGGTAAAAGTTGCAGTTATGCAGTCAAACACGACGCATTTGAAAGTGGCCCCGTTTGAATGTTTGCATCTCTGTAATCATGCGCAGGTTTTCCTTTTCATTGGCAGATGCCACCGGGTGTGCCCGTGCGTGCACCACGTCAGAGCGCCACCGACCTTTTCGTTGATGTGTCTTATTTCGATGTCCTTCGTCTGCACAGCGCCCTTTGCCTCCTGGTACGCCCGTTTCACCTCGTCCAACTCTCGTTTCCTCTGATCCTCCAACGCCACCAAATCCTCTTGTGCGTTCTCATGCTTTGCCTGCTCGTATTCGGCCTGCTTCTTCACTGCTGCTTCCTGAGTTGCAAACAAAACTTGAGATTAATATTGCATGAAAAAAATTGCGATGAAATTCTGACGTAGCTTTCCTGAAAGAACCACCAGGAGCCTTTTATTGCTGCTTGCTGTTCGTTTGCTGTTTGGATGCTGGTGTTTGCATTTTTGTAACAGTTGTGACCGTCTTTGAGAATCATGCTAAGAAGTTAAGAACTGTTTCGTTCTTCGTCTGTTTCCCAGCACTGACTATGTCTGTTGTCAATGTCAATGAAATGAAATGAAGAATTAGGATTCTAGGAATACAACCAAAAAACGAACATGAATCCATAAAACTGATCTCTTTCTTCTTAGTACAAGCTTGCACTTGTAGAAGAGAATCTGCGGCAAAAGTGCAAACTGCTCCTCAAAAACTACAACAGCCAAAAAGTGTTATTTCTGAGCAGTTTTTCATTGCATGGCTTCCGCAGACCTTCTGATCGGTGTAGCTCTTGTATGCGTCGAGCGCCTGCGGCTCCAGCTCCTTTCGCGTTTGTTTCATCGCATCGCGTGACTTCTGCAACTCTGCGATCTGCTGCTCCAGTTTCTCCAGGTTCGCTTCACACGCATCTCGCGCTCGCTTGCACGCAGCCAATGAGGCCTTGTCCTTTTCGATACGTTTCTGAGAGAATGGGAAACAAGAAAATGTGCGCCACTTCATTCAACACAGACGCGGGGTACGCCGAAATTGCTTACGCGGTTATTTTCAAGCAACGGTGGATTGGCATTCACTTCAACGTTCAGCATGATTCACACGACGCCGTTACGGCTGAGGGGTATTTCAGCCGGATGCGAAAAGTGCTGCGAAACAGTTCTGATCTGGTGTGCCTGAACGCCGCCAAACGAGCCCGCGCACCTTCGCATCAGCCTGCTCAGCCTCGATGGCCTTCTTGTGCTGCTTGACGCCGCCAACGATGCGCTCATCGATCTCCTGTATCTGCTGCTCGATCGCATTGCGCTGAGCGTTACGCTGATCGTAGTTGCGTTGTTCGTCGGTCAGTGCTGGAAACCAGTAAAACTCGACAGTCACAATCAAAATTACGTCTTCTGGCATAGTCTTAAGTTCGGAACACTTTCTGTCACATTCCTCCATTATTTCTTGAGTGTTCTAACGCGCACAACCAGAGAACAAACAGCGCAGTGATTTGTGTTCATCAACGAACCTGTCTGCTTGCGGCTCAACTGCTCAATCAGTTGCGTGTATTCATCGTTGTCAATGTTTTCGTTGTTCTGCTCCACCACTCGCTCCTGTTTCACAATCGCCTCCTGTTGGATCTGCATCTTTTCGGTCAGACGCTGAAACCAGAACGTTGAAATGAATCACGTTTAATCAAGAAGTGATATGGCATTCAACTGTTATCAATTAATCAGTGTGTCTGCAACGTGACAAACGAAAGTCACAGCCAGCGACCATTGCTTCGTCAGCAGCAGTTTGCGCGGTGCGTGTCGCGTTGTTGATGTCTCGTTGTTTCTGCTCGATCTGGATCTCAGTTTCGGCCTTTTCGCGTTTCAATTCCGTCACTCGGTGGCGCAGTTGCTCCACGTTTCTGGTCCATTCTTGCAACTGGAGGAAGGAAAAAAGCGTTTGTTCAACAAAAACACCTGAAGAACAATATCAAGACTAGTTGTTTTTTAACTGTCTCCATTCAACACAGATTGCAAAAACCAGAGAATAAAGAAAAACTAGACAGTAAAGTACGGTAAAGGCAAGTAATCAAGTAATACAGCTGTGTTGACAAAAAATCAAAACGTAAGTGCGTCACACGCCTGTTCTTCAGGGATCTCATTCGCCGGATCGTGCACTTGACTGCCCATCTTGCCACCTTGGGCGCGTTTGTTGCCACCGCCAGTCATTTGACCTGAAATGGCGTTGTCACAACCGGTTTGCTAATCGTGACTGCGGGCTCCGTGGGAGATGTTGTTCACACAAGTGTTCCGGGCATCCCAGTTTTTCACTAAACAACATGACTGGTTGAATGGGCTTCCGACGCTGGCGCTTCCTCGAAGTGGAACTGGCGGCTTCGGTCGCAAACGCCAGCAATTTGGCTGCGCCCCTCCAAGTTTTCGCCGAGGCGCAGTCAGAGATCGTCGCCTGCTACTGTGCGGCGACGTCGAACTGAACCAGGGGTACCACGACCTCGTGTGGCAAATTACAAGCGCAGCAACTGGCTGAATGGCACCACCGACCGGAGGGCTCGACGACATCGCCGTTCAGCGTGACACAGCGCCACTGTCGCCTGCTCTCGCGGCCCCCGAACACAATGCGCCGTGCCTGGTGCAAGTTGTCTGCGACCAGCGTGTTGCGCATCACCGAGTAGAACGCAGGCAGGATTGTCTCGTCCTCGACACGGATCAGATCGAACAAACGTGGCACACCCTCGGGACTGCCAAATGAAAACAGCCGATCAAATGGTGCAAACGGCCAGTGTGAGATTCACATCATTTAGACATGCATGACATTATCTATCACGTTGCTTGACAATCTTCACAATTACAATTCAAATTGCAAAACGTTTTCTTCAAAAATACAGCCGCATTTAATCCCCCCCCATGAATGGAACGTTGTAAACGGCCTCGTAAACTGACATGTCCTTGAGCGGTCGCATGGCCTCCCTGAACTGTTCGACCTTGTCGAGCATGATGCACGTGCAGCGGCCAACGTTGTCGCGTTTGAGCACATGCAGCACCCGCTGCACGTCATCGTTGTTCTCAACGACCACGTTGTCGAGGCCTGGTGCTGCCATGCTCACTGCCACGTCGTACTTGTGGTCGATCGCACCAAGGTCACCCTGGAAGCGACTGGACACAGTTGCATATCACACCGCAACAAACGTGCATGCTTGGTCGACTCGGCACTCGAGCCAATCAGCACATAATTGCAATTGAACTTTGTTCGGCGTGTCTGCATTAGAGGAACAACGAAACTTGGATAAAATACAAAATAACAGTAACTGGCGCAACAAGGCCACACAGCGACCATGCACCGAGGCACTCACCAATCTGCCCCTGATGCCCGGTATCTCTCCACTCCTTTTCAACTCCATCACCGTCTGCATCACCCGGTTCGCCCCACGTCGTTCCTGCTGCTGACTCCGCGCCTCGTTCGTTCGTGTTTGTTCATTAGCCAACTGGTAAATAGCAAATGTGTTGCAGTTTTAACGAAACAAGTTGTGAAAAACATCACTGCCTCATAAAAATGTGCACGCCCACCGAACCTGCTGCTCCAGTTGCGTCAGCAGATTCTTCATTTCGTCCAAGTTCTCGGCCATTCTGCGCACATCGTCCTGTGCCCTCTGAGCAATACTTTCAGCGGCGCCTTGCTTTCTGCAAAAGTGATTGTTGGTTTTCGGACTAAGTTTCGCAAAAACCTGTAAAAACAGCAGCTTCCATTCGAACTTTTGCGCCGCTGCCAGCCGCTCTTGGCTGTCCTGCAGCTCGCGTTGCAGCGTTTGCAAGCGTCGTGTGTGCTTCTCGCGTTTCTTGTTGCACTCGCTCAGTTGGTGCTCGGCCATTTCTTTCTGAAGAATGCAGATTTGAGATCAAAACAAATCGTTTGTCATATTTTTTCGCGTTTTATTTTTGAAGAAGATGCATGCATCACAACCTCGAGTGGATTTAAACCACCGTCTGACACTTTTAACACAAAAATTTCCGATGACGTTTGCAAAAAATCAATCATCAAATATGCATTGCAAATACCCCGTAAGCACCAGCACCCTCCGTGACACACCTCGGCATTTGCGCGGTCCAGTCGCTCCCTGAGCGGTCCGAGCTCAGCATCGGCCTGTTGCATCTCAGCACGCAGCTGCTTCGTCTCGTCGTCCACGTTCGCCAGGCCCTCATTCAACTCTTTGTCCACCCGCTCCAACCGCCGATCGGCCTCCTCAATCAGACCACGCCATCGCTCGAGCTCTTTCTCGATCTTAGCAGGCTTCTCTTCGCTGGCTGTTTTCTGGAGAAAAAACGCACGTAACGTCAAGTGACGGTAGAGTCAAACGCATCCGAGTGCAGTGGGTTCTCAAAAACAGTGGAGCACGCAGCGCTTTGCCAACAAAAACATTGATCACATTCGTTTTTCAATCGCTGCGTTTTGCAGCGCAGCACCTTTTTCTGCTCGTTTGCCTTGTCCACTTCCAACGCCTTGATTTTCTCTTTGGCACGCAGCTGCTCCTTGTTCAACTCCTTGTCTTGCGCATCGAGTTCGTCGAGTTTCTGTTTCAGTGCTTCTGCCGCTTTTTCGCTTTCATCGGCTTCGCTAAAGAACAGAAAAAACGAAAATAAATACAAGATTTTATTGTGAAAGAGACTGAACACGACGCCGACACGCACATCTTCATTTTCTTGATCTGCTCTTCGCGTTTTTCAATCTCGTGCAGCACCCGAGCAAGCTCTTCCTTTGCCTGTCTTTCTTTCGTCTTCAGTTCGGCCGCCGCTTTTTCTCGCTCTTGTTTACTCAGCTCCGCCACCGCTCTGCAAAATAAAAATCAAAATTTTGAACACAAAAACTATTTTGAAACAGGGATTTTTGGTGGATATGAGATGTGTATAAGACACCAAAAAAATTTGCAGCTAGGTGTGTGTTAGGTGTATCGTAAGGCGCAGGTGTATGTTGTATGATAGTACGTTTTCTGCCTTTTATATCGATTGCGCCCAGAAAAAAAACGTTTGTACGCATGCAAAAAAACTAACAATCTGATAATTTTTTCAATCAACCACCCACTTTTTTCAGTTGCACAGAACCGGAACAGAACACTAACACAACACTCACTAGTTTTATATCCGTTCACCTAAAGATTTGCTCATAAACCTAGAATTTTGCAGCTAGCTAGGTGCGGTGCATACACCTTACGTTTTTTCCCTGAAAAAACCGTTTGAAAAAACAAAGCAAGGAAAAATACTCAGATTACTAAGCAAACTATCCACACAAGCAATCCATCGGGAAAAAAACTACAAACTTATTCATCTGATGGCGTCGATTTTCGATACGATTGATGATGTTCACCTCGTCGTAGTACTCGATCACTTCATTCTTTGGTCCTTCCCACTGCTGCTTCTGATGTTCCGCTCGGCGCATGCGACTCAGCTGTGGAAATTTAAAAAAAAGTTCGCCAGTAGAGAGGGGAAAAAAGGGCACACAAATAATGTGAAGTGAACTGAAAACTCATCCGACCAACTGAAAACCGCAAGCCACAAATCCCAATGCGGTTAGAGCGCAAGTGCCGTCTCACCCTCTGAGCACGCTCCTCACTCAGCTCGGCCAGTTTCTGCTCGAGCAGCTCAATTGGTTTCTTCATACGCGACGATCCGATGATGTCCTCGAGGTACTCGAGCATGCCCTCTTCATTTGGAGTCGTTGCTTTCGGCTTCATCAGCGAGATCGCTTCAACCTCGCCCTGTTTCGTTGTTTTTGTTTCGATTCGTTCCGTTGATCAAATAAATAGGCAGACCACAATTTAAAAAAACACATCTGTTGCAAAACCGCAGTCACATTCAGTAATAACGCCGTTCAATATGGACTGTCTCAGTGCTCAGTGTAGCTGCACATTAAGTCCAAAGAACTCGGCAACCAGAAAGCAGCAAAACAAAACCAAGAAAGACGGAGACATAAACCTGCAGAATCAGGAAACGATTGTGCGTGAGATCGATGCCGTGGCGTCGCAGGGAGACAGCGAGCTCCTTGTGGTTGATGGGCTTGCCGTTCAAGTAGTACGTCGAGTTGCCGGACGCGTACACGATGCGCTTCACGCTGAACGCCGAGTCCGCTATTCTGTCAAAGCGTCGGTCGTCCTGCAAACGGAAGCAAACGATTGTGCTTGGCAGGACTGGTGAAGATGAAAACACAGCTTGCAATCATTGCTTTGCAACAGTCTGGTCTGCGCTGCGCAGCGACACCGCTAGTGCTTGATTACGACGCTACAGTAAATACACAGTAAATACTCAAAATGTGCACAGAGCCGCTTTCCACACTGTTCAAAAACAAATGTATGGACGATATATTCGAAAGTGTCCAATCGAAATGACGTCATGTGCTTTGAAACATGCGCTTAACGTGCACAGCAACCCAAACTCTTAAGTGTCCTTATTTCACGTGAAAAACTATGTGAAGAATTAAACGAAACTGAAATGGTGGCACCTGTGCGTGCATGACAAAGTGTCTGTAAAATGGTCCTTTAGGTGCGACTGCCTTCGAATGAATCATCTCTAGGCGTGCAGGCGGGTGCATAACGCTGCAACTGAGACACACAGCTCAGCTTACCACGTCACGAATGCGCACGAAATGCACGGTGCACGAGGCGAAGTCGCAGCGGTGCTTCGTGTTGTGTATTAGATCGGTGGTCTTTGCCGCGCGCACCTTCTTCGCACGGAAACCGAACACGAAAAGCAGACAGTCGATCGTGTTCGACTTGCCGCTGCCGTTCGGACCAACGACCGACGTGAAGTTCGAAAATGAATATGAGAATGATGAAAATAAAAGTCAGCTCAGCTTGAAGTTTCCATTTGAACGTGAAAACGAGAAATGAAAAACAATTGATGGGGATGGATGAATTGAATACCTTGTGAAACGGTCCAAGCGAATGACGCCCATAATATGATTTGAAGTTTTCGACGTCGATGTGCGTGATGATCAGACGATCCCCAGTGCCGTCTGCATTTTGTACTGGCGCTGCTAGTGGCGGGATCACAAGGTTCAGCAGATCATCCACGCCTGAATTTCATCAAACTTATCAACCTTTACAAGGCCACAAAAAACTGAATTTCATTGCAAGTCATGGGTGTATTTGTTGCTCACTGAGTCTTTGGTGTGCACATCAAAATATTTCTACAAAAATGCTGAACTTGCGACAAAAGCTGAGCGCACGTCTGATTGGTTCGTCGAGGTCGAGGTCATCATCAACGTCCATCAACGGTTCGTCATTTTGTGGCAGATCTGGCGGCTGCACCGATTGATTTCGACTCGCAGTTGATTCGCTCATGATCTCTTCTTTCGTCTCGTCGGCCAACCCGAACGGTTGCCCTCGGTCATTGCGCCGTTCGTTTGTGGTGTCTGTGTCGCTGTCAACATCGAATACGTCGTTGTTTCGTTGTCGATCACCACCTCCGCCGTCTGCACGACCTCGTGAAGGACCAGCTTCATCTTCGTGCACTTCTTCCACTTCATCGTCGTCACTCTGTCAAAAATTTTTTCGACCATTCCTGCCGTTCCCGTCCAAACTGTTGCACTTTTAGTAAACCATTATTTCAGTCGCTTTTGCTTACTTGCTCTTGCACACGTCGCCGTCGCTTGCTATCACTTGGTTCTTGTTGCTTCTTCGTTGAAACGTTACGTCGGCTGGGCATCTTTTTGCTGTTGTTTTGAATTTTGTCGTAGCCGGTCGGTTCTCTTTTGAAAGAAAAACGCAGACTTGACCAGTACCGTGGGCGGGGGATAGGGTTGTTAAAAAAAACAAAAATCGTCATTTTTGTTTTTTGTTTTTTTTTTAAAATTTTTAAAAAAAAAATTTCAAAAATCAAAGTTGTGCTAAATCAATCAGGAGGTCGAAAAAAACCAAATATGTGCGCCTCCCGAATGACTCCCGTATGGCGGAACTTTGCAGATTTTGTTTTGGTGACCTCAATTACCCCTTTTCCAAACCGTCACCATGCCTCTTCTTGTGTTTTGACCTCCAAAACGTCACTAATTGTCCCCAGCTAAGCTAATGCTAAAGTGAAGACAAACATACCGCCTTGAAATTCGATCAATTCTTCTGATGGTGTCGCGACGACACGACACGAAGCAGCAACCAGACAACGTAGCGCTTGCAGACGGAGCAGCGAGCACAATCGGACGCTCTGCGAGGCGAATCGTCACCTTATCTGCATCGGAAATGGTAGGCTAAGCTTTGGGACGCTCAAAAACTTTATCGCAGATGTTGTCGAAGCCTAAAATCAGTCGGTAAATTCAGGATTTGTATACATACTTAAAAGTGATTTTTTTGATTTCTGATCAGCGGTTGCTTGCAATGAGTCGTTGTTGGTTCCTAATCCTAAACCTAATCCCATAGTTGTTCCAGAGCCGAGGGGTTGGGGGGGCCGATATAGATAGCTGGAGCAAATTTTCTAGATAGATAGATAGCTGGAAAATTTTGGGGGGGGCCGCGGGGGGGCCATGTGACTTTGGGGGGGGGGGGCCGGTCAAAATTTTGAAATTTGATAGATAGATAGCTAAAACGCTAAAAAGCTATAAAAACAGCAAAATAATGCTAAAAATACACTAAAAATCAAGTATAAAGTAAACGCGTATTTTGCCTAAAATTAGCGAAATTTTCAAGAATTACGAGCAAAAATGGTCAATTTTGGTCAAAAATTGACTCATTTTATGTCTTCGAAGACAAAAATTTTCAAATAGATAGGTGGCTGAGAAAAGTTTTTAGATAGATAATAGCTGAGCCGAAAAAACCTATTTGATAGAGATAGATTCGAATTTTTTTTGGGGGGGGCCGGCCCCCCCAGGCCCCCCCCCCCCCTAGAACAACTATGCCTAATCCTAATCCTAAGCCAAGCCTTTTTGATAAGGTGAAAATGATCAATTTAGTTTTTGCATTTTTTTCTTTCCTGTGTTAAAGGGCAGGGGCCACCGCCACTGCACATCGTGACGATTTGTATACATACTTAAAAGTGATTTTTTTGATTTCTGATCAGGGGTTGCTTGCAATGAGTCGTTGTAGGTTCCTAATCCTAAACCTAATCCTAATCCTAAGCCAAGCCTTTTTGATAAGGTGAAAATGATCAATTTAGTTTTTGCATTTTTTCTTTCCTGTGTTAAAGGGCAGGGGTAGGGTTGTTAAACAAAAATAAAAAAATTTTTTTAAAAAAAAGTGATTAAAAAAAAAACAAAAATGCCGATTTAAAAAAAAAAAAATTCGAAAAATTTTCTTCTAATATGCTCTGAAAACCTCAATTTTGGCACAATTTTTCGAAAGTTCAACAAAAATTTTTTTTGATTATAGCTCGTAAAACCTTTAGCAGTCGATTTTGGGCCGTTTTACCGACTGATTTTAGGCTTCGACAACATCTGCGATGAAGTTTTTGAGCGTCCCAAAGCTTAGCCTACCATTTCCGATGCAGATAAGGTGACGATTAGCCTCGCAGAGCGTCCGATTGTGCTCGCTGCACCGTTTGCAAGCGCTACGTTGTCTGGTTGCTGCTTCGTGTCGTGTCGTCGCGACACCATCAGAAGAATTGATCGAATTTCAAGGCGGTATGTTTGTCTTCACTTTAGCATTAGCTTAGCTGGGGACAATTAGTGACGTTTTGGAGGTCAAAACACAAGAAGAGGCATGGTGACGGTTTGGAAAAGGGGTAATTGAGGTCACCAAAACAAAATCTGCAAAGTTCCGCCATACGGGTGTCATTCGGGAGGCGCTTGCATATCATGTGTGGTTCTTCGGACTCCCTGATTGATTTAGCACAACTTTGATTTTTGAAATTTAAAAAAAAAATTTAAAAAAAAAAAACAAAAATGACGATTTTTGTTTTTTTTAACAACCCTAGGCAGGGGCCACCGCCACTGCACATGCACCTGTTTTAATAATGATGCATTACGCGGTAAAACGGCCCAAAATCGACTGCTAAAGGTTTTACGAGGTATAATCAAAAAAAATTTTTGTTGAACTTTCGAAAAATTGTGCCCAAATTGAGGTTTTCAGAGCATATTAGAAGAAAAATTTTCGATTTTTTTTTTTTTAAAAATCGGCATTTTTGTTTTTTTTAATCACTTTTTTTTTAAAAAAAAATTTTCATTTTTGTTTAACAACCCTAGCGGGGGACCGTGTGCCCAAAACAATTTTCGAAGGGGGGGTGGTGCCGTGGGGGGGGGGGTGCCGACAAAAAGTGAGGGGGGGTCCAACCTATGGTAACGTGGGACCCCCCCCAGGGAGGTCCCATGGGGGAGGTGCATTTTTTCAAAAATGGGGGGGGGTGCATTTTATTTGACTTTATAAACAAAAAAATCATGATTTTCGAAAAAAAATTGAGGGTGTAAGGAAAATATTGTGGGGGGGGGGGTCTCCGCCAGACAAAATTTCATGGGGGTGTGGGTGGGGGGGGTGTCGGCCAAATTTTCGAGGGGGGGGGGGTCCGATGGGGGGGGGGGGTGCCCGGTTTTAGGGGGGGGGGAACGGTGCCCCCCCCCCCCCCCCCCCACCCGACGGTCTCTGGTGCTCTGGGGGGGGGTGTACCCCCCACCACGGTCAGTACCGAAGACGAGGGGGGGGTGGGGGGGGGGGGGGGGTACACCCCCCCAGCGCACCCGAGACCGCCGCGTGGGGGGTGGGGGGGTCACGCGACACCCACCCCCCAAAACCTGACACTGGACCATCCACACCCCCCCCTCGAAATTTGCTAGACACCCCCCCACCCCCCCCCTAGATGGAACTAAGTAACAGTGACACCCCCCAAAAAATTTCTCGGACCACCCAAATATCATGAATTTTTGCTCAAAAATCATGATTTTTTGTCTTTAAAGTCCATAATATAAGCTAAATATATGATAACTTGACATTCTTCATTGTAATTTCAAAGATTTTGCAGCAAAATTTAGCGTTTTTCCTTCAAAATTTAAGCCAAAAAATCTCATGGGTGGGGTGGGGGGTGTGCACCCCCCCCCCAGAAAATTTTCTACAATGGTGCACCCCCCCCCATGGCCCACGCCTGGGGGGGGTGTCACTGTACCATGACTGACACCCCCCCACTGAAAAATTTTCGGCACCCCCCCCCCCCACGTGACGACACCCCCCCCCTCGAAAATTTGCTTTCGCCTTCGGTACTGACCACGGTACTGGCGGGGGGGGGTGGGAGGGTACACCCCCCAGAGCACCAGAGACCGTCGGGTGGGGGGGGGGGTGGGGCCGGGGGTAGGGTTGTTAAACAAAAATCAATTTTTTTTTTTTTAAAGTGATTAAAAAAACAAAAATGCCGATTTTTTTTTTAAATTCGAAAATTTTTTCTCTAATATGCTCTGAAAACCTCAATTTTGGCACAATTTTTCGAAAGTTCAACAAAAATTTTCTTTGATATTACCTCGTAAAACCTTTAGCAGTCGATTTTTGACCGTTTTACCGACTGATTTCAGGCTTATACAACATCTGCGATGAAGTTTTTGAGCGTCCCAAAGGTTGGCTTACCATTTCCGATGCAGATAAGCTGACGATTCGCCTCGCAATCTAAATTTGAGCGTCCAAGCTGCTCCGTTTGCAATCGTTACGTTGTCTGGTTGCCGTTTCGTGTCCTGCCGTCGCGACACATCATCAGATTTGATCGAATTTCAAGCCGGTATGTGTATTTTCACTTGGGCTGGGGACAATAAGTGACGTTTTGGGGGTCAAAACACTAGAAGAGGCATGGTAACGGTTTGGAAAAGGGGTAATTGAGGTCACCACAACAAAATCTCCAAAGTGCCGCCGTCATTCCGGAGGCGCTTGCATATCATATGTGGTTCTTCGAACTCCCTGATTGATTTAGCACAACTTTGATTTTTGAATTTTTTTTAATTTAAAAAAAAACAAAAATGACGATTTTTGTTTTTTTAACAACCCTAGCCGGGGGCACCGTCGTGCCACCCCCCCCTAAAACCGGGCACCCCCCATCAAACCCCCCGTCGAAAATTTGGCCGACACCCTCCCCCACCACACCCCCCGTGAAATTGTCTGGCGGAGCGGAGCGCCGGAGAGAGACCCCCCAAAAATTTTTTGCACACCCTAAAATTTTTTTCGAAAATCATCATTTTTTGTCTATAAAGTCCATAATATAAGCTGAATATATGATAACTTGACCATCTTCATTGTAATTTCAAAGATTTTGCAGCAAAATTTAGCGTTTTTCCTTCAAAATTTAAGCGAAAAAATATCATGGAGGGTGGGGGGGGGGTGGACCCCCCCACAGAAAATTTTGAAAAAATGCACCCCCATGGGACCCCCATGGGGGTGGTTCCCCGTTACCATATTTTGGACCCCCCTCACTTTTTGGTCGGCACCCCTCCCAAGGCACCATGCCCCCCCCCTTCGAAAATTTTTTGGGCCCACGGTACTGCTTCTTATACCTGTGGCGAAAGGGGGAGGGGGTACCCGTACACCGTACCGTATGTACGCCAGTGCATGAACAGGATTTTCTGCTGAGAGAAGGGGGCGCCACGCGCGCCTGATAACGAGAACCCTGAAAAACACCAAACCACCACTGGGTTTTGTTTGGTTGTCAAACAAAAAACTTTTTTTGTAAATTGTTTTACAAAATTGTAAAACAATTTACAAACTGTAAAAATTTGTTTCTAAATTCGAAAACTTTTCCTCCAATCGAAAACTTTTCTCCTAATATGCTCTGAAAACCTCAATTTTGGCATAACTTTTGAAAAGTTCAGCAAAAATTTTCTTTGACATTACCTTGTAAAACCGTTAGCAGTCGGTTTTGGACTGTTTTGCCGAATGCCGATTGATTTTAGGCTTGAACATTTTTTTTGACTTGATTTGACAACTTGACAATGACAACGCCCCCACCGATTCCGGAAACCCAAAGGTACCAAAATCCCGTTGGGTTTGTCAATGAACGCCATTTCTATCTAAAATTTTTAGATAAAAACTAGCCAATTGACCCGTGCCTACGGCACGGTTAGCTGTTGAATACAACTGTTATTTTTGAATGGAGTTTAGCCTTTTGACCTTGCCCACGACCCGGACTAATCATGCATTGCATTTTCATTTTGAGCTGCTTTAACTGATTGTTGTTGATTAACCATAGAAATGATCGTTCATTCTTGAATCACTCGATGCTCCTACTTTTTTGAAAATCACAGTATTTTCAGTTTTAAGGCGCCCTTTTTTGTCAACAATATGAAAAACAATTTTTTTTAATCAGCAACAAACAACTGACGTTCCCTTTTAAAGAATCAAAATTAATTCTCATTTATTAGCTTTTTCAATGTCGCTGTCATTCCCGTTAAAAATTGATCGATTATATGTGGACCGATCCACTGCTTCGCCATCGATCGTGGCTACATCTTTGTTGATGCTGCAATCTATTCCTTGTGGAACTGGGATTTCTTGCCGATGGAGTGTAAATGACGAAAAAACACTTTTTCTGAATACACATTGCTAAACCCTTATCTGAGCCAACCCTTTTAGTGTGTAAAAGATGAAAAAAAGACTACACTTCTGAATAATTGTTGCAAAACGCCAGCTTTTGTTTTGAAACTTTTTTCCCGCTTACTCTAACCTAAGCCAAGCCTTTTAGAGTTTAAATGACGACAAATGCAAAACTTTTTTTGAAGACCCGTTGCGAAACGGCTGCTTTTGGTTGGTATGTTCACTTCTTTTGCCCGCCTACCCTAAGCTAAGCCAAAGCTTTTTGATAGCATGAAAAGGACAAAAAGCAACAGTTTACTTAATACTCGTAGCAAAACGCCCGCTTTTGTTTGGTATGCTTACTACTTTTCCGCGCTTGCATTAATCTAAGCCAGGCCTTTTTGATTGAGTGTTAGTAACAAAAAGCAACACTTTTCTGAGTACCCATTGTGAAACGGTCGCTTTTGTTTTGCTATTTAGCTTCTTTCAACCCGTTTACCCTAACATAAGCGACTCATTTCAGTTTACAACCGAGTTCTTGCAATTCTTGCGATTGTCTCGCTTGTCGTTGTTGCACTTCAGCGTTCCAGATCGAGACGGTTTTTATTTCATCTTTTGCAATTGCTATTTGTCCATTGTATGTAAGTTGTTGCTAATGAGCAAAAGGCATCATGATGACGAAGTCATGTAGAATAACGATTTGAACATTGTCTTGTCATTAGAAAATGGAGTAAAGTATTTAGCAGATGATGACTTAAATTGCAAAATAGGCTCGAACTGAAAAAATGAGCGCCAATTCAAACTGCAAAAAAAGTTCCACGGACAAAGTATTTTTTAGTATAATAGACTAGCCAATTGACCCGAGCGTATGTGGCTTAATCAATGCCAAGCCTTTTTGGTGAAGTAGCATTGAATTAAAAAGAAAAAAAAAACAGTAACGTTTACTGAATAATAACCCTGAAGAAAATTTACCTTGTGCTGCCGTGAAGTCGCCTACAATACAATATTTTTTAATGTTTTTAAATAAATAAAAAATGCGAAGTTTATGATTTTGCTATTTTTACCCGTTTACCCTAACCGAAGGCAAGCCTTTTTGTAAGTGAAGTAAAATTGAATAAAAAATATAAAAACTAACGTTTTTTTCATTTACCCGTTTTAAAAAGCTAATGCTTTTTTTACCCGTTTAGCTAAGCCAAGCCTTTTTTGTAAAGTGAAAATGCGAAGTTTATGATTTTGCTATTTTTTCCCGTTCACCCTAACCTAAGTCAAGCCTTTTTGTATGTGAAGTAAGATTGAATAAAAACATAAAAATTAACGTTTTTTCAATTACCCGTTTTAAAAAGCTAATGCTTCTTTTACCCGTTTACCTAAGCCAAGCCTTTTTTGCAAAGTGAAAATGCGAAGTTTATGATTTTGCAATTTTTACCCGTTCACCCTAACCTAAGTCAAGCCTTTTTGTAAGTTAAGTAAGATTGAATAAAAAATATAAAAAATTAACGTTTTTTTATTAAAAATACCCGTTTTAAAAAGCTAATGCTTCTTTTACCCGATTACCCTAACATAAGCCAAGCCTTTTTTCTACAGTGAAAATGAATAGAAGAAACAAAAAAGTGACGTTTATAATTTTGTTTTGCAGTCATTGCTTCTTTTTACCCGTTTACCCCAACATGACCCTAACATTTTGCAAAGTGAAAATGAATGGTAAATACAATTTCGACCCAATTAAAAAACTAACTTTTTTCAGAGACGGTTTTGTTACATCTTTCACAGTCGCTCGTCAAGTTTTGAGCAGCAACAATTGCCAGTTGCCCATCGTGCGTTACGTTGAAATTATCGCGCATAAACCATGGAGTATCAATTTGAAAATGAAAAATGGAGTATCAATTTCAATGAAATTACTTGTTTTGAATCCAAAGTGCAACTTGCAAGGCCGATGTCGATGTGCGTTTTGCAATCCGATTTTTAAAAACAAAAAAGTTCAAACTTTTTTAGAGGGGTTTTTTTCTTTTGTTTTTTTTTTCGGGGAAAGGGGGGAAAAAAAAAAAAAAGGTGGTTGTGGAGGAGAAAGAAATGAATTAATTTGGTTTTTTGGTGGGTGAAAGTGAGGGGTTGATGTTTGGGGGGGGGGGGGGAGAGGGAAAATGTTTGGGGGGGGGGAGCAATCATGCGGATGCGCGAGCGAGCGCCAGCGAGCGGATAGCGCATCACGCATAATATGAGCCGTTTTCCCCTCGCGCGCGTTTTTCAAATTTGCTCGCTTCCTCCAGCGAGCATAGTATAAGCCACAAACTTGGTTCTGTGCACACGAAACGAACACCCAAAGTTGTGCTTGGAGCCGCGAAAAAAATTTTATCGGACAACTTTTCATACGCTGTAGACACGAAAAACCTATTCTGAAAACAGTGTTACTTATTTCTCTTTGTATTTTTTTTTTCAGTAGTGTAATCATATGTGTTCGCCCTTTCAATTTTTACCTGCGACACTTTCACAGTTGCACAAAAATGGTTCCTGGGGTAATTTCATCCGGAGATTTTGAAAATTGGGTTAATTTTTTGCCCCGACCCTTATTTGGGGCAAAATTTGGGCATTTTTTTAAATTTTGAAGGATTTTACGGTGTTACAAGTGTTCGCCCTTTCAATTTTTGTCTGAAGTTGTTCCATGACCGAACAAAAAAATTTCCTGGGGTAATTCCATCCGGAGATTTTGAAAATTGAGTTAATTTTTGCCTCCGACCCTTATTTGGGGCAAAATTTGGGCATTTTTAAGTTTTGAAGGATTTTACGCCGTTACAAGTGTTCGCCCTGTCAATTTTTGTCTGAAGTTGTTCCATAACCTAACAAAAAATTTTCCTAAGGTAATTCCATCCGAAGATTTTAGAAATTGGGTTAATTTTTTGCCCCGACCTTGTTTTTGAGTAAAAATTGGGCATTTTTTAAAACTCGCACGGTTTTCACCGGGTTTTAAGTGTTCGCCCTTTCAATTTTTGTCTGAAGTTGTTCCATAACCGAACAAAAAAGTTTCCTGGGGTAATTTCATGTGTAGATTTTGAAAATTTGGTTATTTTTTTTGCTCCAACCTTTATTTGGGTAAAAAATTGGGCATTTTTAAAGGTTCGTAGGTTTTGACCTGGTTACATGTGTTCGCGCTTTCAATTTTTACCTGCGGCATTTTCACAGTCGAACAAAAATGTTTCCTGGGGTAATTCCATCCGGAGAATTTGGAAATTAATTTAATTTTTTGCCCCGTGTGAGCATCTCTAGATACTGAATCGTGACGATTTCGGGCGAATCGGCCGTGGAAATTGGCGAAATCGGTCCGGAAACGAAAAACAAGAAAAGGGTGTTTTCCAGGGTAATTCAATGCGCTGATCACGGATTTTGGGTTAGTTTTCTTACGTGAGCAACTCTAGATGCTGAATCGTGACGATTTCGGGCGAATCGGCCGTGGAAATTGGCGAAATCGGTCCAGAAACGAAAAACAAGAAAAGGGTTTTTTCGAGGGTAATTCAATGCGCTGATCACGGATTTTGGGTTAGTTTTTTACGTGAGAAACTCTAGATGCTGAATCGTGACGATTTCGGGCGAATCGGCCGTGGAAATTGGCGAAATCGGTCCAGAAACGAAAAACAAGAAACGGGTGTTTTCCAGGGTAATTCAATGCGCTGATCACGGATTTTGGGCTAGTTTTTTACGTGAGCAACTCTAGATGTTGAATCGTGACGATTTCGGGCGAATCGGCCGTGGAAATTGGCGAAATCGGTCCAGAAACGAAAAACAAGAAAAGGGTGTTTTCCAGTGTAATTCAATGCGCTGATCACGGATTTTGGGTTAGTTTTCTTACGTGAGCAACTCCTGATGTTGAATCGTGACGATTTCGGGCGAATCGGCCGTGGAAATTGGCGAAATCGGTCCAGAAACGAAAAACAAGAAAAAGGTGTTTTCCATGGTAATTCAATGCGTTGATCACGGATTTTTGGTTAGTTTTTTATGAGAGCAACTCTAGATACTGAATCGTGACGATTAGGGGCGAATCGGCCGTGGAAATTGGCGAAATCGGTCCAGAAACGAAAAACAAGAAAAAGGTGTTTTCCATGGTAATTCAATGCGTTGATCACGGATTTTTGGTTAGTTTTTTTATGTGAGCAACTCTAGATACTAAATCGTGACGATTTCGGGCGAATCGGCCGTGGAAATTGGCGTAAACGGTCCAGAAACGAAAAACAAGAAAAGGGTGTTTTCCAGGGTAATTCAATGCGCTGATCACGGATTTTGGGTTAGTTTTCTTACATGAGCAACTCTAGATGCTGAATCGTGACGATTTCGGGCGAATCGGCCGTGGAAATTAGCGAAATCGGTCTGAAAATTAAAAACAAGAAAACTGTGTTTCCAAGGTAATTCAATGCGCTGATCACGGATTTTTTGCTCGTTTTCTTGTGTGAGCAACTCTAGATACCGAATCGTGACGATTTCGAGCGAATCGCCCGTGGAATTTAGCAAAATTGGTCCAGAAATGAAAAACAAGAAAACGGTGTTTTCCATGGTAATTCATTGCGCCGATCACGGCTTTTGGGTCAGTTTTCTTATGGGAGCAATTCTAGGTACTGAATCGTGACGATTTTGGGCGAATCGGCCGTAGAAATAGCATAGGCGAAATCGGCCTAAAAACGAAAAATGAAAAACCTGAGTTGTCCGTGGTTTAGAAGAATGTGTGACCAACGTATTGTGATTTTGGTCCGACCTTCTGGGCTTATGTAAAAGTCAGAATATTATCTAAAAATGCGGGAGACGCATATAAAAGGAGGAATATGGCCTTGTGTAAGCAGTGAAAGACTTGGCTCGACAACGCTTTTCAAGTCTCTGATGTGGTACACACGGATACAAGTACATAAGAGTCATATTTTTGCGCCGTTTATTCTTTATTTCGGTTACACATGGCAACCCTCGTACATTGTAGACAAATAAAACTTTCACATTTGCTTTTTTCTAGCATTTAGCGACCCCTAAAACCACTAAAATAACGATCAGACTTCAGATCGCTGACACTGGTTCGCGTGTATCGCAGAGGCATTGGGGAACGCAAGGTCTCCTTCTGTGGCAAAGGCAATGACTCACCGGTTTATCCTGTCAGTTTGGTAAAAAAAGGTGAAAATCAACGGAAGACAACACTTTTTGCACTGGTGCTGCTGTGTGCATACTACAGCGGTGCGTACGTTGGCAACAACGATAAAGCTACATGCAGCAATGTTTTTGCACAGAATTTACAGAATTTCGCACATGATGTTGTGATTTTAGACTAAACTAAAGAGGACAATTGAAAAATAACTTCAAAGTTTTTACGCTTTTCAGCAAGCTTTTAAACAACAAACGCGGCGCAAAAATATGACTCTCATGTACTTGTATCCGTGTGTACCACATCAGAGACTTGAAAAGCGTTGTCGAGCCAAGTCTTTCACTGCTTACACAAGGCCATATTCCTCCTTTTATATGCGTCTCCCGCATTTTTAGATAATCGTGACAAAAATTAGGTCAGAAAAACCTCCAAATGTAATAGTGTTCCAATTTTCAGCTCGAAACACCTCAGCACAAGCCGGTGAGAGCATTTTAGAATTGGAACCTTTTTTGGCTCACCCTGTACATGCACCTGACGTAATGACCAACCTAGTAATAAGATTTGCTCATGACCAACCAATCAGCGCTGTGAATTGCTCATGACTAACCAATCAGTGCTGAGAATTGCTGTGACCAATCAATCAGTTAGTTGCATATATTAGCGAGACAGACCGTAAACCTAAAAAACAAACCTGCCTTTTTAAAAAAGAAAGAAAAAAACAACTGCGTTTTGTAAGAGTTTTGTTGAAGACGGAGGAGCGTGTGCACGCGCGCCAGTAGATCATGAGCAATGAGCAATGTCTATGTGGAGGCTTGGTATATTATAATGAAGCTTTATTGCGGTGTCGGTGATATATTTAAAAATGCAGAAGACGCATATAAAAGGTAGAATATGAATTTCTGTAGATGTCGGTGATATATCAATTAAAAATTCAGACGACGCATATAAAAGGTAGAATATGAATTTGTATAGATGTCGGTGATATATTACCTAAAAATTCAGAAGACGCATATAAAAGGTAGAATATGGATTTGTGTAAGCAGTGAGAAGCTTGGTTTGACAACTGTTTTTATGTCACTGGGGTGGAACAAGGAATACAAGTACGTTACGTACATAAGAGTTCAGTTTTGTTTTAAATTACGTGTGTGCTAAATTCTGTAAATTCTGTCCAGAAACAAATCAGATTCTAAAGCAGTGCAAGCCTACGCCTAAG
>JASANC010003811.1:0-17877 GCA_030248135.1 Theristus sp. LFF4_11
GATGGCATCACTCCCACAACATTCTGTTATCAAGAAAATTGATAAGCGGCATTAAAAATCAGTTTAAAAATAGTAGTGCAGCTGTTAGTAACACCGGTTTTTTATTCAAAAAGGCTCCGTTCATCCTTCATTCGTGAGACTTTTGAAACCGCGTTTCTTTCATGAACCCGCATGTTTTTTTAATCAGATTTTGTTGACAACGTCGAAAGCTGCACAAATTCTGACTTCCGGTGGTTGTGGCGCAATTTGAGTGTCGTCAAATTCAAGATGTTCTGATCTCTTCTCATTGTGTTTTTTTTTCATTTCTTTTGTCCACAAAAAAAATACGAAATACGCCACGGGTTGAGTGACGTGTCACTGTTGGCCTCACTATTCAACGTAATCGCAATCAATTTCCCTGTTTTTGCCCTATATTTCGTTGTAGTGCAGACTTTCATCAAAGCGAAAAAAACCGTCCATGTAGCACGCATGGCAACACAACACAAAGCCAGCAAGATACGCTTCGATCGAAAACACGTGACACATTAGAGGTACACGGAGATGCTTTGGACGCGCATTTGAATAAAAAAATTTTGAATGCTCGCGCCACTAGCGCGCGTGATGGTGCGCGGTGGAGTTTAGATAAGGAGCTTTTTGTCCTGTTTCTCAGCTGAATTGGCGTGAAAAAAGGTCTCATTAAGTGTAATCGACGAATTCTGTATCGATGGTACTTGTCCATCATAGCATACCACCATATTCCCATTCCGACACAGCTAGCACGGCTTGCCAATAGGGGCGGTTTGAGTTGAAAATTTTCAACAAAAAATGATTAGGCCTAATTTCACGGAATACTAACCGCTCTTTATTGTCAACGTTTAGTATGGCGTCCATGCTCCAGTGGACAGGCAACAAACTGCGGCTTACTTCTGACTAGCTAACAGACGTCAGTGTGTGCGTGCGTGCGTTTTCTTGCGGTTCTTGCTTGTCGCTCCGCTCCGGCCAGCCATGCGTCGAGAGCGTAGCTGCGTACATGGATGCTTACAGGCTGTGGTTGTGGTATTCAACCGTTTGACTCGGAACACATTCGGTTGCAATGGAGAATTCAAATAGTGTTTCTGTAATAAAGGCTTGCGAAATCTCAGGACACATAAAGAACTCTGTTGCCTGGAGTTCTGCAGGAGCCCTCAGGCCTTTGCAGGCCGTCATCAGTGAGAACGCAGTTTGATACTTCGTTAGAAATAGTGTGCTTCAGTCAAACTGGTGGAATACCATCGCTGGGCCTCAGCGCTGCTTTGCATGCTGTTGCTTACGCGCGTCGCGTGGTTGTTTTCGTAGTTCCCGACTTTTTTCGTGCGTTTTCTTCACGGTGAATTGGTCGATTTTAGAGATTTATATATCAGGCGAATCTTTTTCTTTCCCGCATTTTTGTCTTGTGTGTTGTTTCATTGAAATGTTCTCAGTTTAAACCGATTTAGAGAATGCTATGTGCAGTGCAGATTGAATTTGCTTTGGTTTTATTGAGAAAGTATTATGCACTTTATAAGGCCGTCTCGCTTCGGTCCAGCTGGCGAAAACTTGCCTGATGGATAAGGTGATTATGGTTTGTTTGAAGATGCGTTTCCTTCGCTGATAGGTGCGCTGCCCCATCCCCGTGTGTTCTTTTCTGTTCCATTTTGCTTACTAGCCATTTTCAATCGAAAGCAGCTGTTGACCAGCATTCACATCATACCCATCCAAGTTTTTTTCACTTCATTCGCTTTTCACTTCCTCATTGCAGTAAAACAAAACGCAAATCTACTTCACGATTCGTTCATGTTTTTTTTTCATTCGATTGTTCAGTTTGTTGTGTTCATTCAAACAAAAAACTCGCATTTCTCAGGCAAATGTATTCATTCGATTTACCATCCACATTCGTGCGTCTGGTTTAACGTCGTTCTCAATTTCTTATTGTCCCTTTATAATGCATGACATTTATTGAGAAAGATTCGCGTGACAAGACTTTTCTCTCTTCGACGGAACTTACTGATGTTCGTTCAGTTTGCTGACAAATGTGTGTGCTTTTTTTGCTTAAGCTGCTTGATGTTAGTTGACCTATGGACGCGAGCAGTGGCAAAAATGATTGATTGATTACATTTTTTCGTAGTCTTCTTCCGACAAGGGATGGTTTGTCTGCAGAACTGCGGTTAAATTTGATACGGTTATCAGCTATTTGATTGGTGTGGTGATCACGTGATGCAGTATGCTTTCTGTGCAGGACAGACTCGACCATCTCCACAGCAATGCCTGCACAGAATTCACACATCACGTGATCGCCAATCTGATAGCTGGATAGCCTATAAATTTGAGTTCGACTGTAGCTGTTCATCTGTTTATAGTCGACGTATTTTTAGGACTGATATGATTGATTGACGTGACGGAAAATTATAGCTGAAAGTATAACTTCAAACTGCTTGAAAGTACAACTTGAATGTGTAACTGTTCGTACATTTGTAATGTCTGAAAACCACATTTCCGATTGGTCATAGTTGCTTCGCTGGAGCCGTATCACTTTAGCTTAATTACCCGTAACCATTTGGCACAGGACAAGTTAAGGACAAAGGACCTCATAATTCGCACTATAACGAATTGATACATGTGGTATTGGTCATATATCTTTTAATTCGTCTGTTTTTATTGGTACCCAATGCTGTCCCGTCAATCGCCACCCACCCATTCATCCATTTTATTCGTTTCCATGTTGCCTGGCCTGACGTCAATATTGGCAATGTACTATTTTGTCGTGTTACCGTTAGTAACGCTGTTAGCTTAGTAATGGCAGCCAGGACATCAATGAGATGCGTTAAGCATTAAGCATATATGTAAAATACCTGTTAAGTTAGGCGGAATGGGGGATAGACAATGTGGAATGACACACTGAAAAACAAGCACTCCCATAAAGCTGGCGTTATGCTTTTTTCCGATGTTGTGTGTATGTTGTGTTAGCTGTTTTGTGGCTGCCATTCAATTTCCAGCTTGTAGTCATCGCAGCTGTAGTAGCTTTCAAACAATTTCTGATAGGGCTAGTATAGTACGTAGTTTTTTTACGCTACTAGTCCCGTTTCAGTGTAACAAAATGACAACCGACTCTATCTATGTTTCGTTCGGATGTTATTCGCTCGGACGAGATTTTTACTTGCTGCGTCGAGAAAGTTTCCGTCCAACGGTCTATCCGTGCTGTCCTGTTTTCAGTGCGTTCAATTCGTCTCGTGTTACAGTGTAACATTGAATGGTTGTTTTTTGCGGCTTCTTTTTTTTGCAGCGAGAGCGTCTCACATCAGCTGAAGCACATTGTTAACAATTTGCTGAAACACTGCAGGAGTTTTCGTCGGGTTGTTTCACAGTGATTCTCAGTTTTCTGTGTTTTTTCCAAAGTGACAGCCAATGCCGTTTCAGCCCACGTGGGTGTCTTCTGTCTAGGTTCAGTTTTGCGTAAACTTGATAAGTTTACTTGAAGCCTGTTGTTGTTTTGAGGAAGATTTTCACATGAGGAGACGTGAATTTTCATTGAAATTTGGCTTTTCATTAAAACTTGGCCGCAATCCTTTGCTGCGTCATTATTTCAAATCTCAGTTACGTTTTGTCTGTCCTTAATATACTGATGTATTTTGAACAGTAATCACGTAACATTGTTTTTGACAGTTGATTTTTTATGTCGGTAAATTTATGTTGCATTTAATGGGCGTACGTAAGATATTTTCCCCAACTGTCAAGTTGTTTCATTTTAATTTACTGGCAGGTTGCAAACATCACATCAAAAGTTGTTGGTCATGTGATGTGACAAAAAATTTTTGATTAACAGTTTGTTTTTCGCATCTCTGTTTATGACATACTTTTCGGCGTGAAAATCAGTCTCAAAGCACAGGTAGTTTTGTTTTGTGCCAAAAACTACTAATAGGTCAATTACCACTTCTCAAAATCTTGCCATATGTCCCTATTGGCAGGATTGATGAAGCCACAACCGAACAATCAATTAAAAAAACTGCCTTTTAGCTCATGAACCAAAGTTTTGATAGACAAAAAGTTTTCTGGTTGTTTATCTTTTATGTTAGTTGGTTATAAAAACCGCACGTGTTTTTTACACGGTCCATGAAACGTGCTTTTTTTAAGCAACCGGTTGTACGAATCTAGGTTTCGCTTCTGGGCGGCTTCCCAATTTCGTGTAACCAACCATCTGCTACTTTTATCTTGCACTTGCCAGTTTCATGCTCTCATGTTTTCAAGCATTTTTGTGTGATCAAACTTTTTTCAAAAGTCTGAATAATTGAGAAATATTTCCGGTAAAACACTTTCTTCAAAGTTCGTTTTGAGTCAACCGATGAAAGTGTGATCAGGAAATGGTGAAAAAAAAACTTCAGATACCCACAATTGTCTGGCTGGAAAGTCAAGTGATAAACCGCCATAAAGTGCAAACAAGAACCGCCTATTATTTTTGTCATGCCAGTTTGATTTTCTCCGGTTTTCTGGCGAAATGTTTTCTGCATGACTAAACGTTTTGAAAAAAAAGTGATAACTGTGTATAATGCAGCGAAATAAGTTTTGAGGTTTGGAGCCAACAATGATGTGAACAGGAACAACCACTTCAGATACCCACAATTGTCTGGCCGGCACAAACGCCAACTGACAGGCAATCAATCATACTAAACTTCGAACAAAAATCACAAAACCAAGCACCTGAGAATTTGCTTCTCTAACAAACGAGAATTTAAAAAAAAATCTACACATAACAACTCCGGTGGCAAGCGTTTCGACCGATTCTGATGTTCTGGCTTCTCGTGACTGGCTTTATTATCGGCCTAGTTCTTTTCGTGTTCTCGTCCAGATGGACGCAACGGCGTACACAGGACGATGACCAATTCGCTCGCTTGCCAAACGGTCGGTCGGCTCGTTGGTTTTTTTTGCTGTTCTTGTGAAGGTCGGGCCATTATTGTTTGGTTTTTTTTCCCGCGGAGACAAACAAACAAACACACTGGCCTACAGTCGAACTCTAAATTTTTGACAATCAGCTGATTGGTTGGTGATCACGTGATGCATGCTTTCTGTGCTGGACAGACTCCACCACCGCAGAATTACCTTCACTGAAAGCATGCATCACGTTTTCACCAACCAATCAGCTGATTGCGTGTAATTTGGAGCTCGACTTTAGATGTACACAATACCCGAAGAGCACCGTTTGTCTGGACGTGTGTGTTTATGTGAGAGAGTTTCGAAGAAAATCAGATCATTTGGCCCAAAAATGTAGTGTCACAGTTCGATTCTTTTGATTGGCCAATCAAATCGAAGGGTTTTGACAAGGATTGTACCAAGCGAATAACCAGATTGTCTCCTCTGAAGTCCAAATCAGTCAAATTAAATACCCGTGCGACGTACTTTATACCCCCCTCAGCAACAAAAACATCCCCGCTATTTCAGTGCCCCGTTCGTCCACGAAGCAACGCCGCGTGCGTCTCAGCGTGACCGGCTCGAAACCGTCCACGCCCAAACTGTCGCTAGCGAATGGCGAACCACCCGACCAGCAGCTCGGCTCGCCGTTGTCCGTGTCCGATTCGGAGGTGTTCACGTCGCCGGACGCAAACGCGACGGAGCACGGGTTTACGGTGAACGACGATGAAGTGACGACGTTGAGGCAACGAAGCGTGCCCGGCGTTCGGCAGAAGCCGAAACGAGAGCTCTCGCTGGGCAGGCGCATTCTGCAGTCGGTTGTGAGTGCGGGGGGGGGGGCTTTGAGGGGTTTTCGGGGAGTTTGACTCGGAATTTGGCATGACGCAGTGTGATTGGTGAATTCGACTGGTTTTTTGAGTCGAACCAGTTGGACTGCAGATTTTCAAAGAGGAATGCGTTCAGAGATGTGCATAGGGTGTTCCTAGGGTGTCCCGGGACAGGCTAGCGTCGCGCGTCGCGCAGGGCCTGAGGGGCTACGTCGCGCAGCGCCTCGGTTGGAAGAGACAAAATTTTCACAAATTGCAATAAAATTACTTCGAAATTAAATTCGATTATTTTAGTTGACTGACTGAAGCAGATCTTCAAAAGTGCGTGTATTGCTGTGGTTACTTTTGTAGGTTGTAACGTATTTGTATTTGAAATCGCGCTGCGCATGTAAATGGTAAGCACATTTTATTCTGTAAATACCAGTGGTACAGGTAACCAGGGTTTTTTGACGCGACATCTTGCGCCAATGACGCAAAATAATTTAGGATGACGCAAAAAATCGGTTGCTTGCGTCAGCTTTTTTTTGATTCTTTCAATTTTCGAGGACTTCTTCAAAACACTGTTTTTTTCGGAAATTTTGTGCTCAGATCGAAAATTTTTCTGCGCCTCCGGCGCAGGCCATGGCCATCTTATGATTCGTTTTACAGTGGCTATTGCATGGATAGTCATGAGTTCATCGTTCGTTTTTTAGATTGTTCAGTGCTTTGTTGATAACGGTTCGATTCAATGTTACAATATTCTTGTTGTTTTGACTGTATCAACAATCACTTGGTCCAACTAGCCCTTTACGAAAGCTTTTTGTTCGCTCCTTTGCTAGTCAGCTGTGTTTTTACACCTGAATGGGTGTTATAGTTAGAGTTGGCAAAATACCGTTTTTTTCAAATCGTGGTAAAAAAACCTGTATTTTTACCGGTAAAATTACGGTAATTTTACCGGAAAAAAACGAAAGCCAAAAAGTTGCAAAACCCCCATATTTTTCGCAGCCGACTTTAAACTTGAACCAGGATTTGTGAAAACAGCTTTCAGAATGCTTTGTTCAAAATATCGTGCACCAACGAAGAAAATAAAATATTTTTGGGCTTGAAAACCCAAAAGGTCAGCAATAAATCGAACATTATCTTTTGCTCAATCGTTAATATTCCACCAATTACACAGGAAAAACCACAGCGTTTTAACCGGCAGTTTGTATAGACGAACAATTGTGCAATAACGCAATTAAACCGAATTTAGATTTAGAATTTAGAATTTGAATTCAGATCAAAAAGAAAACAAAAAGAATTGTGTAAGAAAGACAATTTTGAGTGACATTTGGAATTTTTGAAATTTTCAGCTCAGCTCGGCAGCTCCAGTCGATTCTTGCACCTCGCTTAACAGTTCTTTCAAAACATCAGTGTCAATTTCGTCATCATATTTTTCTTGGTCACAGATTTTATCATTTTCTCATCAAAAATGATATAAAAACTCAGGGTCCGAAATTGAAAAAAACCGGAAAAATACGAAAAAAACCGGAAAAATACAGAAACGGTATTTTTCCCGTTTTTTTCAAAGCACCAATTTTTGCCCTGGTAAAAAAACGCGTATAAATACGTGTTTTTTTACCGGTAAAAAAACCGGTATTTTTACCATGCCAACCCTAGTTATAGTTATAGACACCTAATTACGATGACATCCAAAAATCGTAAGGTAAAATACGTTCTCACAGCCTATTTTTGCAAATTTTCTTCGCTTCGCGAAGACGTTGCAAGTTACCATTTTTTATTTAAATTGAGAGTCAAAGTCGCCTACCGAACGAAATACAGAACAAACTTCCAATTTTTTTCATTTTCAGCGCTTTCAAAATTTTTTCATTTTCAGAAACCTTATTTTCATGATGGAAATCAACAATTGGGTGTCGACAGTCCCCCTCTGGACAACAAACACAAATTTTCACTGTGTTAATTTCAAGCAGTTTTGTTGTTGCTTGTCTGGGCACTCGTAGTCGGCTGTCTACTCGGCTTTTATCAAACAAAAAAATTGTTGTCACGCACCACGCACGGTTAAAACAAAAGCGAGAAGGTGCCTGAGCAGAGAAAAGTAAAAGTTTTGTTTCTGAGTAGCAGTGGTTGTGATGTGAAGTTCCAAAATTGCTTTTTATTTGACTCCAGGTGTTGAACAACGTTGCACGGACACCGAATTATTTTGTGACGATTCGCTCGAATCTAATTTGAGGTCGAGCAGTAGTACCGGCCGGGGGGGGGGGGGGGGGCACCGTGCCACCCCCCCTAAAACCGGGCACCCCCCCCCCATCGGACCCCCCCTCCGAAAATTTGGCCGACACCCCCCCACACCCCCCATGAAATTTTGTCTGGCGGAGACCCCCCCCCCCAAAATTTTCCGTACACCCTAAAATTTTTTTCGAAAATCATGATTTTTTGTCTATAAAGTCCATAATATAAGCTGAATATATGATAACTTGACCATCTTCATTGTAATTTCAACAATTTTGCAGCAAAATTTAGCGTTTTTCCTTCAAAATTTAAGCGAAAAATTATCATGGGGGTGGGGGGGGGTGGACGGACCCCCCCACAGAAAATTTTGAAAAAATGCACCACGTTACCATAGGTTGGACCTTGACCCCCCCCCCACCTGATCCTGTATAAAAACACCGCAGCGGTGAAAACACCGCACCGATGAAAACACCGCACGGTAAAAACACCGCACCGATGAAAACACCGCACGGTGTGATTTATGGAACGGGTTGGGTCGGCATGAATATAGGGTGTTGTACCAACAGATTTTATGCCGTTAATAAAGTTTTTTTTTTGTTTTTCGTGGTTGTGACCATTCTTTTGATAACGTAACACATAACGTCGCCCAGATCACGATTTCCTCGGCCGATTTCGACGATCGATGGCTCAATCAACTCAGCTTTTTGGTCGGCACCCCCCCCCCCCACGGCACCATACCCCCCCCCCTTCGAAAATTGTTTTGGGCCCACGGTACTGGTTCGATGTAGTCATGCTGACGCAGAAATTTTGGGCTGACGCAAAATTTTTCGACCTTTTGTGTCATTGACTTGACGCAGAAAAATTTTCACCCTCATACATCAAAAATTTACACATGCAAGCACATAGCCGTGTTTTTGAGAGGTCAGTTTGTGTGGCACTTAGTTTGCGACCAAAAAATTGGGGAGGGGTCGAGGTCGACGTCGCGCAGCCACCCGATCCGGGACAGGCTAGAATTGTCTGGCGTGCACACCTCTGAATGCGTTTATCCTTCATTTCCTGAAAACCATGTGAGGTGACCGATTGTTGAAACCATTCCAACCTGAACGCTGCTCTGAGGTTCACAACAAAGTCGGCTTTTGACAGAGCGAATTTCCGGTTTTTTTCCCCGAAAACCCAGGTTGGCACGAACGCCACCAGTTCGTCGACGTCGAGCGAGGGCTCCGGCTGCGGATCGTCGCCGCGTGCGGGCAGCCCGGCGCGCACCGCGTCCCGGAGGGCCACGCGACAACGGCGTCACTCGTACGGCAGTGGCTATGGCACGATCGCCGATGTCGCCAGGAAGTCAGCGACCGCGTTTTTTTTCGTTTTTTCCTCGTTTTTTTTTGGTTTTTTTCGTTTGTGTTTTTGAATGTTGTGGGTAGTTTTTTGAGACTTTGAACTGTTTATGAACGTTTCTCGGGATAGTGTGTGAAAACTGTTCCAGCTTCTGCACCGATCTATCGTATGTTGTTAGGAAGTGTGGAGATTGTTGTGTTCTTCGTTTGAGATTTATTGGGCAGTTTTGAAATTCTCAGCATTTACTGAACTGTTTTCAAGCCGGTGTGAAATGTTCCACGGCATGCCGTGCGACGGTCATCCTTTCCCACTTTTATGGGTCTGACTTGACTTCCGAATTTTGCGTTTTCAGTTGCGATGTTTCTCGCGTTATCAGTAGCGTGTTTTCCGAGTGTTGAACCTCTCTGCAGCCACGTGCAGTTTGGTCATGTCAACAAATTCGATTGTGCCGTTTGTTTACATGATCAATCACGCCTGTTTTTTGTCAACCAGCAAAATCATATGTTTAAAAAAACGTTTACGTCATTACGCAACGACTCCGTATAATTTTGTTCCGCGTTTCGGTTGGCGACAACAACAACAACAGAAAAACCACCGCGCAAGAGGCGCATAAATTTAGTTTGGGTGCATTTTTATCGGTGGTGCTGTGCCACAGCTGACTTAGCTATGACGTTTGATTGTGGGTGGACCGAGTGGGAGGGGGGCACAAAGCAGAAGCAGTAGCAGACGCTTGTTGTGGTTTTTGGGCGCTAACTGTGTGCGTTTGATGCTAAACTTTCTTTTATCAGTAAACGCCTTTTTTGTTGTTGTCGGCGTCTTTTGCGCGCTTCCGTTTTGGCCAAAATTCAATATTTTCTGTCTGTCTCTGATGACGTAAAGCGGAGAAACAGAATAACGAAAGCGCTCTATTTTCGCCTTTTTTTCGGTGGTGTTTCTTATTTTCGCGACTTGAGACAACGCTGTCAGTTTAGCTGGAACTGGAAATGGGCACTGACCCGAGCAGCACATATTGGACGCACGGAGGAAATTGATGCAACCCATGGGATGGGAATGAAACTAGAGAGACAAACTTTTTTTGTAGTTCGTATCGATTTTTATATTGCGAACGAACAGTGTTTGACAATCTGACATGGTGCTGTTGGAAACTCCAACATGAATAGCTGAAACTGCGTTCTCATTTATTGATTGATGTTCAGCTCATTGTGTTGCTGCGGCTAATCCATGTGTTCAACTTGTTGAAAGTGGCAGCTCAAAAAACGGCTTTTGAAAATGATATCAACACTGCGCAAAATCACACGCTTACAAATCTGTAAAATCCGTCGCGATTTGTGCGTTCTGGCATTTGATTCTGGTTTGATTTACAGTTCCACTTGATGATACACACAAGCCTGACAATATGAGCATACGTTTGCAGCAAAAATCACAGTATCGAAACAAGCAATTGCACCATCGCAATGCGTTCCAAAACACCGCTTTCGAATGCAACCAATCAGCCAATCCGTTCCAATTTCAGCATTCTTCCATTTTGCAGTCTGCTGCCAGTCGGGCGTCACCGGCGTCACCGCAGCGAGAAACGCGCAATGCCAAAACCGCCGGACGAATTCTACGAGCCGTCGCGTCTGCAAATCGAGGTGCCCGAGCATCTGTCGCCGGAGATATTCTACGTGCTGTATTATTTGAAGTGAGCGTTTGTTGGATTGATTCTGCAAAACAACCTCGAATGCTTTGCAATGGCACTGTGTTCGTGTCTGGCGTTTATACAGGCCATTTCTATGTCATTTGCAACCAGCCGATTGGTTGGTGACCACCGTGATTCGTGCATTCTGTGTAAACTAGACTCCGCCTCCGCAGCGATATGCCTGCACAGAATACAAAAAGCATTCGTAACTACCAGAGTCCTTGAGCCACCGACGGAATGGATACTGGAGCCGACCGATATCGAGAAACGAGAATACGAAGCGAACGAGTACGTGTTCAAGCCGGGCGACCCCGACATGTACCTGTACGTGGTGCTCGAGGGCTCCGTCGCCGTGTCCATAATGGTTGGTGGTGGCTGTTTGAGTTTGAATTGTCTTATTTCGATTTTTTCAGTGCATTTTTTTCAAACAGGCGAAATTCATCTTTAAATTGTGTGTCTGGTTGCACTTCTTTTTGGGGTAGCGCGCACTTACTTTTATTGGCTGGACAGTGACAAATCAAACGCACAGGCACAATTCGGTTGTGTGTGGTGTACACACGTGTGAAAAGAACTGGCACTGACTTTAATTGGGCTAGCTGCTGATTGGTGAAATGTTTGAAAAGTTTCAGCGTTTGAATTTGTGACGCCAGGTGTTATTATTGTTATTTTTTGCTGCCTTCGCAGGATATGAGCACAGAGACGGTGAAGTCGAAACGTGAATACCCGATGAAAACGTTGCGAAGCGGCGAGGCAGTCTACAGTCTGCTGTCGATTTTGGACATCATTTCGGTTGGTATTTGATTTTTTGTTTGATTTTGTTTGTTTCCGTTTTCATACCTCGTTTTGTTTTGAAATTTCTTTTCTGTTTGTCGCTCCACCCACCGGCGGTTTGGTGTGTGTGTGTGGGGGGGGGGGGGTGAAGGACAGTGTTCTTTTGTTGGTCAGTCGATAATAGTTATTGAATCCAGTGACCACACCAATTTTGATTTTCTCCCCAGGGTGGTGAATCCGTGTTCAAAACGGTGTGCGCGAAGGCACTGACACGCTCAGTCATTGCTCGGTTGGTGTTTTTCACATTTTTTTAGTTTGCTTTGCGGCGTTGCAAGAAAACAGTTCTAGCCACAACTGGGGTGTTTCCCATTCAGCCAAACCCGCTACATTCGTTCTTCTTACTGTAATTCACAGTTTCATATGGTCTGTCTTCTGCAAAAAACGTGACTGGTTTAACCAAACATACTTTAGAGTTGCAGACGGATACACTGGCGGTGCGTTGCTTCAAGCTTCATCATTACTATTTTTATTCATTCTTCAGTTACCGTCTGTCCGCCCTCCGCGACGCATTCCTCACGAATCCGAACGCCTGGATCCGCCCGGTGCAGATTGTGATCACCCGATTGATGCACGTCACCATGACCACCTTATATCATTATCTCGGGCTTAGTCCGGAGCTGACCAGACCGGTCAGTTTTGCAGGGACGGTTTTTTATCTTTTTTTGTTGGAAAAGCTTTACTGAGGTGAATTTGTAAATTTAAAGCGCTTCCACCGTTCTTACCAGCATGGAAAACAGTTTGTTTTACCCGACCACCCCGTTGTTTTTGATTGGAGAAACTTTTCTTAATGTTGTTGTTTGTCGAACCAGCCAAACGTGAACGATACATGACATCATCTCCATGTGCAAGTTCTGAGTTTTCTGCATTTTCCAACAACGATTTTGCCGGTTTTTCCAGACGCTGCACGATCTCGCGCAACCGGCCCGGACGCGACACGCCTCGGCGCCGCATCGACGGCGGCGGCACAGCGGCGACGCGAATGGTGAGATTGGAAAACTGAAACTTTGGAACCCTTTCTTTTTTCTTTTTTTTTTTTTTTTCCCCGAAGGTACCAAGGGGATGGGGACGGACGGCTCACCATCCGTGGACCAATACCCTGCACGCGAATGGTGCAGATTGGAATAACGTGGGGGATCGAACCCGTCACCTTCTGAGTTAAAGGCGAACGTGCTAACCACCGGGCCACGGAGGCGAATTTCAGACGAATTTCGGAGTTTACTGACAAAACAATGTTTTTAAAGCTTTCGTCTCAAGACCGTGCAATCAGTGATGACACAGTAATGTCACACAGTTAAGGAGCATTCATGAACAAGTATTAATGACTGCATAGCTGTGTTTTACAAGAAAAGAGCACACACACACACACACACACACACACACACACACACGCGTAGCCACGTGACCAATCATACATGTTGCGAACGTGTGTTTATCACAGAGTGCACGGTCCTGAGAATCAGACTTTTTACTCGATTTCCTTTTTTTCATGTTACGAGTAATGACATTTTAGTGCATAAGGTCGACATGAAGTAATTTTTCAGACGAAAAAGCAGTCGAGGCGATGGCGTTGAAGAAGTTCGCCGCGCTGCTCGACCTCACCGACGAGCAAGGCAGGGAGCTGCTGCAGGATCGTGTCACCGTCGTCAACCACCCCGAAAACCACATCGTCTTCGAGCAGGGCTCCACTGTTTGTGGGAATTTTTTACGGTTTTTTTGTTTTTTCAGTAATCTCTTTGTTTTGTTATGATTTAGAAGTTCAAGTACAGGAAATGTATAACGTGATAAAGTCATTGTCTGAAAAGACCGTACACTTGGTTGTAACCGTAATGTTGAACAGTCACTATCATCAAACGCACACGCACAGACGTATTTTAACTGCTGTAGTTTCGTTTTTGTGTGCGTGTTTGTTCTTTGTTTGTGACTGTGCAACATCGCTGTGTTTTATCACTCTTCAGGCCGTTACAGAAGAAACTACCTAGATACATGCTAACCGAGACTGGGTGTTATTATTGTCAAAAATGACTAACATCTCCACTTTCTTATCATAATCAGACGGTTTCACGTGCCCAGGACAACGTCTGCATTTACCTCGTGCTCAGTGGCAGTGTACAGCTGGTCCAAAGGAAGATCGGTGGTGTCTTCGCGAATGGAGCCGATCAAAACAATGACGGCGAGAAAATGAAAAATGAGGCCCACAGTGTCCACCCTTCCATCACCGAATACACCAACATTGAGCAGGTTCGTTCGTTTTTTCTCTCGTTTTCTTATAATTTGATCAGGGATTGTGAGTTTTTGTTATTGCGTGCTGAGCTGAATGAAGTGTTTCTTCGAAATTGTTGTTGTGATCAATCAATCTCGACAGTCAATGGTAATTGCAATCCCACTATGAAAACCGCGTACTTTTGTTCGACACGTTATTTCGATCCAGATATTCCAGAGACAAAAAACAAACGCACTGACGCGCACACACATGCATGTTTGCCAACGTGTGTGTGTTTGCCAGTGTGTTTGTTTGTTTGTTTACCATTGAACGAGAAACACATTGACGTATCGAGAAGCACACGGTTTTCCCGACTGCTGTAGTCCAAAACGCAGCCCAAATGTACAAATATAATGTAGGCAATGTTTTCAGACAGGGCTAGGCTAACCCAGAAAAGCGTACAGAGAACACCGTCGCGTGGGGCGCCCATCGAGTTTTTCTGTCATTAAATGCCAATACACCCCTCGAACGGGGCTTGACCCCCGAACGCACAGACAGCGAGTCAAACGCGCTACCACCGAGGCCACGAGCGGTGACAGAATGCCTGCATCGTCTCCAAAATTACAACCACAATTTTCTCCTCGCCAGATGTGCCATGACCACCAGAACCACGAAGAGCTCGGCCAGTCGCACAGCAACGAGCGCGTCGTGTCCGTGTGCTACGCCGACGAGCTGGTGAACGGCATACAGTTGCTCAGTGGCGAGGCGTCCTTCTACACGATGCGCACCAAGGTCGCCACGCGGTTCGCCGTCCTGAAAGCGCCCGACTTCTATCAGTCAGTGTTGTTTGTTTGTTTTTTTCGGTGAATGTTCACAGTTCGCGTGCTACTGCTATGATTGTGTACCTGTACTGCGTTTCTTCGTTCGTGCCATTGTGGTATCATCGCAGCCAAATTGGTGTCGCACACCGTTCGGCGATACTGTTTACCAACCGGCTGCCATCATTTTTTGGGGCCACAATGATCAGGTTGATCAGAGGTCGGCTGTATCTGTGAAAAGCAATCGCGCATTTCAAGCAAGTCAACTGATCAGTCTGCTTTAACCGCTTGCACATGTTTTCTCAACTCTAGCAGACAAACTTCAGCGCAGTTTTCTTTCGTTGGATTTCAAAATCAAAATTTTTGTAATTCCATCAAAAAAGCACCGTGTCTTTTTTCTCAGAATCATGGCCGTGAAACCGTCGGTGATCCTGCCCGTCTGCAAGTCGGTGCTGTCTCGTCTGTCGCCGTTCCTGCGCGGTGTCGATTTCGCACTCGACTGGCAAATGGTGGACTCCGGCACCGCGCTCTACCAGTGAGTTTCGGAGAGTCGGTCGATTTGCTGCTGCGAGTTTCGTTTTTTGGCTCTCTGCGAGAAATTCAGGTTTTTTAGGCTGTGGTTTTCCGTTTTGAGTGCGACAAGTGAAAGGAGTTTGCGATGATTTTGAACAATGATTTGTCCTTGTTTACACTCTTTCGTTTGCGGACAGCTGATTGGCTGAATTCGCATTGGCTACGGTGATTCGTCGTCTCAGAATGCAGTTGCTCATCAATTTGCTTGAGAAGTGTAGACTTCTGTCTGGGTTACAATCAGTCTTGTTTTGTGCTGTGCATATCCATGCGACGCTGTTGGGTACCGCGGTGCACGTGACCACCATACGGGGCTATTGCCGCATGCACCCTCCTACACCGCACCGTTACTTAGGTCACAGGGTCTGGTCTTTTGTTAAAATCACCGCAAAAATCGGCAATGCAAAAATGACATGCAAAAAGCAAAATCATGGCCCAAAACCTGATCTTAAGCTTGAATGAAGTTGTTCCACTTTTTATAAGCCAAACCCTTTCATAAACGGGAAACCTGAGTTTTCAGTGAAACCTCTTTTGCGGTAATGTTATGTTTTCATTGCGATCATTTTTGGAGTTGTTGCTTTGATTAGAGAACGCGCTTTACAACACCGTATTTCGCCAGTCAACGGGACCCAAAAAACTCGCATGTAGCAAATCGACCATAAGCCCAGATCATTTTTACGCATTTTTCGTTGCTTCTTTTTCTTCATTTTTTCTGTTCTTGTTTTGTTCTCAAATGCTCTGTTGCCGGACTCTGCTCCGGACGTTTTAGAAGGAGCAAAAGCAGGAATTGAGCAGGGCATGGTGATGGTGGATCGATGATTGGTGCGCCGCCGCGCCTCTGTCGAGTTGCACCACCGTTTGCCACTCATCATTGTCCATTTGTCCATCTCAAAACCTCGACGATTTCCAACATCGACAACTGAAATCGTGTCGACAGCAGTTAGTATGTAGCCTCAAGATATATTACAACAACACATGCAGAAAACGGTCAAATGCCTCGAACAAAGGTGCTGCTGCCGGGGTGTTCAGAGAGGCATAAGGCACGTACATGTTTCATTGTGACAATATTTCGGGTACAACCCGTCTGGAGCAAATCTGGTGGCTTTCAAACGTGGTTTTTAGCAAAACGTGGTGTCTTCACACCCATTTTCTCAGTTTACGTCAATTACCAATTTTCTGTCTCTTTGGCGTCTGAATCATTGAACCGGATTTCACTCGAACATCAAATGGGACTGAGAACTTTATGCCACATGAACACAACGCGGTGCGCTGATTGGTTGTTTTGCAGCCTGCAATCGGCCAGCCAATCAGCGCGTGCAGCACAAGCTGTCTGTTCGGGTGTTTGACTGTTCGGTACGTGCGAATAAAAAAATGTTCATGCTATTGCTGACGCGCGTGGTGGTCAGGCGGATGGTTTGGGGGAACCGGCGCATGGATTTATTTTTTTTGGCTTTTTTGGGGATGCAAGAATTCGCTTTTTTTCACTTTTTTAATATTTCAACAATTTCATCCGCTCTGGCCACTATGCCCGTCTGTGAATTCACACAACTGACATTGCTCCAATTGCTACTTACTACGCTGACGGTTTTTGGAAGCTGCCTTGTAAACAGAATTATACACTGCCACCACACATGCAAGATATGCTGCCTCCGACTTACGAGATATCCACATGTGAAGCCACGATATGGTCGTCGCAATCAACGCACAGAACATGAAACCATCCATTAAAAAACACCATTTTTCTGATCAATCAGAAAAAAACGTAAAAACCACCTACCGAGCTACTGAACCGGCAAAAAACTGTTGCAGACAAAACTCGAAAGCCGATTGTTTACACGTAGTGATCAGCGGGCGGCTGCGATCGGTGTTCGCGAGCGGCGACAAGAAGGAGGCCATCGACGAGTTCGGCAGGGGCGACATGGTCGGACTGGTTGGTGACCGTTTGGTGGGGCGGGGATTGCATTTGTGTAGTTTGTGTAGCGGGGAACCGTGACCCGTGCGCTGGTGCGGGAACTAGAGGCTTGTGCGAACGTGGCGGTGTAACCTGCGTAAACTGGAGCACTAGCTAGCCGCCGCGGGAAAGTGTTCGAATGAGTTTGCGTGCGGCATACCCGCGGTACACCACAACGTCGCATGGATCGAATGTCGACACATTGTTGCATGCTGATTAGTAGCTGGCATGCTGATTGGCTAGAACTAACAAGTGCAATGAGCCAGCCAGCGCGCGATGAATTTGATTTGTGCGATCTGCGGTGGTTTCCTTTTTTTGTCATTGTTACCATGAATCTCTCTCGCTTAACAAAAGTGTGGTGCGATTTTCAAGCTAGATTCTGAAATTTGATTGTTCACTTTGATCGCGAGAGTTGATCAGATTGATGATCTTGAATTATGAAATGTGTCTGTCAACATTCAACGTGGTATACTGAAACCGATCGCACAAATGTCGACTGTGACTGAACTGAACTCCACCCTGAACTAAACTCCACAGTAAACTTATCTACTCTACTCAACACT
>JASANC010003812.1:0-17837 GCA_030248135.1 Theristus sp. LFF4_11
GACGTAGACATTCTATGCCACCTCATGGGCGTTGAAAATGCTGGCGGATAGTGAAGTTTTTATGTTTTCGTTTCATACTTTGTTGTTTTGTTAAGCTGAATTGCAAAATTTTTCAGAAATGACAGCGAAACACGAAAAGGGGAGGTGAACTTTGACCGAAGTAGCTGCAATTCACCGCTGAACAATTGTGGAAAGAGCTGCTGCCGGGTGGCAAGGTCGGTGGTGTTGTTGGTGGTATCATTTGTGGTTTAAAATGTGCCAAACAAAACTGGTGACTGCAGACGAATTTACTGCATTTTCAATCGACAATCGCTCATTTTTTCTTTCAAAATGAAATCACTCGAAGCAGACGCGATCAAGGCGGAAATGGTGTATGGAAAAATTGCGCGAGATTACGGATGCACATGAATTGGTATGACTTTGAAATTCAAATTTTATGAATGACACGCTGCACTTTATTCTCCAAAGCATCAGTGAGTCGCTGACTGGTTTCAGTGGGGATGGAAAAAACCGGTTTTTTGTTTTCTGTGAAAAGAAACCGGTTTCATTTCATGGTTTTAAAACTTTTTACCAGGGTTTTTTTCGAAAATGGTTTTCCAGCTTCAGAATATTGCTAGCTATGGATTTTGCCAAACATACAATTGAGCAAGAAAAGCTGGATAAACCTGTTATTGTGGTTTTGAAACAATAATCATAATTTTTTCCCGTACAATTGAGCGGTGGATTCGACGACTGAAAATTTGGATTTGTTTCGACGACTGAAAATTCAGATTTTCTATTGGTAAAAAAACTATTTTTTATTTTTGGCTTGAAAAGAAAACGGTTTCTTTTCCGTGCCTTCCCTGGGTTTCGCAGTATTCTTGTTTAAACCTGTCATTTTTAAGCATAATACAGTGCTCGCGAAAGAATGAAGGGAACGTGATCGGAGTTTCAGAAAAAATAGTTCTCCACAAAAGTGGTGTTTGATTTCAACAAAACCCAATCCATCCCTAATGTTGAGCGTTTTTCACTTCAAAGCAGTGTCGCGGTCGGTCGAGTCTGATGCATTGAACGACAGCTCGGTCGTGACCGCAACGACGACGGAAAACGAAGAACTACGAGCGCTTGTTAGAAGTGTGAGAAGAACGAATTTGGACACGTCTGTGTGCAATCAGCTGACAGGCCATTTTCAATGGCTTGCATCGTTTTTGAATTGAGAAATTAGAGTGTATTATACAGAATGAAAGGAGAAAACCATGAGATGAGCTTTACCGATCCGATCCTGACTTTCAAGCATAATTCGTTACTCCTGCCGTTAATTCCCTTGCCAATAACAAAGGGTGAAGCTAAATCGTGCCTAGAGTCGAGACCCAATACGGTCGATTCTGTACGAATGTACGAATGCCGACTGCACGACAATTCACGATGTGCGTGGCACTTTTGTTGCAGAACCCTGCCGATGCCATTGACTTCATCGACAACTTGGAATAAACGCCAGAGAGTGCCATTTAGTTTCATGGAGCTTGTTTTTATTTCTTCTGTTCATACGTGTTTTTTGTAATAAATTTTTTTTGTTTGCTTGCCTTAAAAAATTGAATTGTTAGTTATGCGATTTCGTTCGGTTCAAAAATTGTTTGAATCTTTTGATCTTCAACAGCGGCTATGAAGAGTGCAAATGTGATGATTGATGATCATTGATTGATGCTGGCTGAGCTAAAACTTTGAAGTTGGGGTGGAGGTCCGTATATATCGCAATACAGTGTCTGTCCGACACAACTCACAAAAGAAAAGATGATTTGAGCAAATTCTCAATTTAAATCCGAACTGCCAAAAAATTCAATCTCACATCACACAAGAAGCGGGACTTGCGCTACGCGCGTTTTTTCGACGGTCAAAAACCACGACGGGAGCGTTTTTCAAAAATTCGCTATCGGATTCTGATTGTCAACTGATTTGTTTGTGATAGTTTTGTGTTTGTTCCTGAAAGTTGGGTTGGGACTGCTCTGCTATGACTCAACTGTTCGACCCGGCCCAACTGCTATGACTCAACTGTTCGACCCAATTCAACTGCTCGACTGCGACCGAACTATGTTAAGAGAAGTGTTTCATACCATACCTTGTGTGATTCAAATGCAAACATAAAAAAAGTCAACAAGCAGTCAATATTGCTTTGCTGCACTGATTTACTGAAGTTTCAACAACTCTTCGTCGTGAAACTTGATTGTTTAGAATGTTTGGTACATGTTTTATTCAATTGAAAGCCGGAGCGCGTGTGTCGGTGGGTGCGGAGCGTGTGCGCTGCGCTAGTGGAAGATGAGCATGAGCATACTGAAACATGTGCGCGTGCGTTTTGAATAAAGAAGCATTACGCCCCACCCCCACCCCCCCCCACCCGACGGTCTGGTGCTCTGGGGGGTGTACCCCCCCCCCCACCCCCCCTCGCCCACGGTACTGCCCCCACCCCCCCATGATAATTTTTCGCTTAAATTTTGAAGGAAAAACGCTAAATTTTGCTGCAAAATCGTTGAAATTACAATGAAGATGGTCAAGTTATCATATATTCAGCTTATATTATGGACTTTATAGACAAAAAATCATGATTTTCGAAAAAAATTTTAGGGTGTACGGAAAATTTTGGGGGGGGGGGGTTCTCCGCCAGACAAAATTTCATGGGGGGTGTGGGGGGGTGTCGGGACAATTTTCGTGGGGGGGGGGTCCGATGGGGGGGTGCCCGGTTTTAGGGGGTGTGGCACGGTCCCCCCCCACCCCCTCACCCGACGGTCTCTGGTGCTCTGGGGGGGTGTAGTACCCCCCCCCCCCCCACCCCACCCCCCCTCGCCCACGGTACTGCCCCCACCCCCCCCATGATAATTTTTCGCTTAAATTTTGAAGGAAAAACGCTAAATTTTGCTGCAAAATCGTTGAAATTACAATGAAGATGGTCAAGTTATCATATATTCAGCTTATATTATGGACTTTATAGACAAAAAATCATGATTTTCGAAAAAATTTTTAGGGTGTACGGAAAATTTTGGGGGGGGGGGTCTCCGCCAGACAAAATTTCATGGGGGGTGTGGGGGGGTGTCGGCCAAATTTTCGAGGGGGGGGGGTCCGATGGGGGGGGGGGTGCCCGGTTTTAGGGGGTGTGGCACGGTCCCCCCCCCACCCCCGCACCCGACGGTCTCTGGTGCGCTGGGGGGGTGTAGTACCCCCCCCACCCCACCCCCCCTCGCCCACGGTACTGTGTAGGGTTGTTAAAAAAAACAAAAATCGTCATTTTTGTTTTTTTTTTAAAAAAAAAATTTTTTTTTTAAAAAAAAAAATTCAAAAATCAAAGTTGTGCTAAATCAATCAGGGAGTCCGAAGAACCACATATGATATGCAAGCGCCTCCCGAATGACTCCCGTATGGCGGAACTTTGCAGATTTTGTTTTGGTGACCTCAATTACCCCTTTTCCAAACCGTCACCATGCCTCTTCTTGTGTTTTGACCTCCAAAACGTCACTAATTGTCCCCAGCTAAGCTAATGCTAAAGTGAAGACAAACATACCGCCTTGAAATTCGATCAATTCTTCTGATGGTGTCGCGACGACACGACACGAAGCAGCAACCAGACAACGTAGCGCTTGCAAACGGAGCAGCGAGCACAATCGGACGCTCTGCGAGGCGAATCGTCACCTTATCTGCATCGGAAATGGTAGGCTAAGCTTTGGGACGCTCAAAAACTTCATCGCAGATGTTGTCGAAGCCTAAAATCAGTCGGTAAAACGGCCCAAAATCGACTGCTAAAGGTTTTACGAGGTATAATCAAAGAAAATTTTTGTTGAACTTTCGAAAAATTGTGCCAAAATTGAGGTTTTCAGAGCATATTAAAGGAAAATTTTTCGAATTTTTTTTTTAAAAAAAAAAATCGGCATTTTTGTTTTTTTTTTAATCACTTTTTTTTTTAAAAAAAAAAATTTTCATTTTTGTTTAACAACCCTAGTACTGTGTCGCTGCATTTAGGGTTGGCATGGTAAAAATACCGGTTTTTTTACCGGTAAAAAACACGTATTTATACGCGTTTTTTACCAGGGCAAAAATTGGTGCCTTGAAAAAACGGGAAAATACCGTTTCTGTATTTTTCCGGTTTTTTCGTATTTTTCCGGTTTTTTTCAATTTCGGACTCTGAGTTTTTATATCATTTTTGATGAGAAAATGAGAAAATCTGTGACCAAGAAAAATATGATGACGAAATTGACACTGATGTTTTGAAAGAACTGTTAAACAAGGTGCAAGAATCGGCTGGAGCTGCCGAGCTGAGCTGAAAATTTCAAAAATTCCAAATGTCGCTCAAAATTGTCTTTCTTACACAATTCTTTTTGTTTTCTTTTTGATCTGAATTCAAATTCTAAATTCTAAATCTAAATTCGGTTTAATTGCGTTATTGCAGCAAATTGTGTTCGTCTATTGTGACCAAAGACTGTCCGGTTAAAACGCTGTGGTTTTTCCTGTGTAATTGGTGGAATATTAACGATTGAGCAAAAGATAATGTTCGATTTTTTGCTGACCTTTTGGGTTTTCAAGCCCAAACAGATTTTATTTTCTTCGTTGGTGCACGATATTTTGAACAAAGCATTCTGAAAGCTGTTTTCACAAATCCTGGTTCAATAAAGTCGGCTGCGAAAAATATGGGGGTTTTACAACTTTTTGGCTTTCGTTTTTTTTCCGGTTTTCCGGTAAAATTACCGTAATTTTACCGGTAAAAATACAGGTTTTTTTTACCACAATTTGAAAAAAACGGTATTTGCCAACCCTAGCTGCATTATTGATTACTTTTTAGTTGCTCGAAATTCCTTTTCGTTTTTTCTTTTCTGTAGAGCAGACTAAATCAGACAACAATTGGTCTGATTCTAAACACTGCATCGGTTCGATTTTTGTTACTTGATTGAATAGTGGAAGTAACGTAAGCAAAGCAGCCCTCCAAAGAAACGCAGCGCCCCAGCACACCGACACCGACCGACACATACAGCACACAGTCGACGCAGCACCACAGACCAAATCACAAGTTTTCTTGTGGTGCCTTTTTGTCTGGTTTATTTTGTGTCCGTGTGCGAGCGAGCGGCGGTGAGCAGCGAGCAGCATTGAGCTTTGAGCGATGTCTGACGAGCACGCAGTGGATGAGGCGATTGAGACCGGAGAGTCCGGTGCTTCGGAGACATTTCCGAAACAGTGCTCGGCGTTGCGCAAGAACGAACACGTCGTGCTCAAGGGACGTCCGTGCAAGATCGTCGAGATGTCAACCTCGAAAACTGGCAAACACGGGCATGCAAAAGTAAGCTGCTGTTCGCTGTTCAGTTGTTCTGTTTCGTCTGCTTTTTTACGAGATAATGATTAGCGAGCAGTTGCATGCTTGCGTGTTTACTTGCGATGTGTTTTTTCAGGTGCACATGGTTGGCATCGATATTTTCACCAACAAAAAGTATGAGGATGTGTGCCCGTCGACGCACAACATGGAGGTGCCGGTGGTGAAGCGAAAGGATTACGAGGTATCATTTCGCTTGCTTTCTATTGCCGTGCATTGCTAAAATTTAGTTCGTCTCGTCTTGTTTTTTTGGCAAGGCCAACTGCCGAGCACATGTATGTATCGCAGCTGACGCAACGCCGCCGAATTGTCGATTGCTGTTTGTTATTGTGCATTTTGTTTCAGCTGCTGGCTGTGATGGACGATGGGTTCGTATCGTTGCTTGACGACAAGAATGAGCTGAAGGAGGACATGAAGCTGCCTGAGAACGAACTCGGCGAACAGATCAGAGACATGTACAACAAGGACGAGAGCGGCATTCTGGTTGGTTGCCGGTGCCACACCGGCGTTTACTTGATCAAGTCGCAGTCACACACGCACTCTTGCAGGCCTCGATGCCAACTGCCAAGCCTAGTCTGGCATTTCGAAACTGTCAAATCGCTGTTGTGTTTTGACTAAACTGTTTAGCGTACGCAATTTAATGAAAGACACTTTTAGATCACCGTCGTGGAGGCCATGGGTGAAGAGCTGATCCTGGCGTTCAAGAACAAACCGAAAGACAACTGAGTTACCAATCGAATTTACTGTTCTCCGTTAGATAGCAGCCAATTCAATGTTTAATCCTTCAACAGCAACAACTTCAATACATCGACTCGACAACATTTAACGCAATCGCTATCCTTCCATAGAACAGGCATTTATTTGTAATTATTTGATTTCAAAGTGCTCATTTCGTGCAGCATTTGTTTATCTTTTGATAAACATCTGTCGAGCTGAATTCAGCATTTTCAGTTCACCACTTCATTGTTCCACAAAAACGAAAACCCAATCAGTTCTATATGCTTACCCAATAAAATAGCAACCATTATTTTTTATTTTCTCAAATGATTGTTAGGTCAGACTAGAACGTTTTTTAGTGAACTGAAGAAAAATAATGGTGTGTGTATTAAGTTGTTATGTTATCAAACTGGGAGTTATGGTAAGATCGTAATGATGTCATTGATGTCATATTTGACCGTGTCAAGAAAGGATGTTAGAAACGGTGCGATTGTTTTGAATCGAGTTCCACGGTTGTCTCGGTTTGTTGTTATTGCATAGGTTATCGTTCAAAAGATTTTTTTCATTTTATTTAAGCAATTATTGAACGTTGTTGAACAGTGTTGATCTTAATCAAGGTTTTTTGCGGCTTATGGAGCATGATGGAAGTGGACGATATTTTTAATGGGATAATCATAATTTTTAGACAGAAGGGGATTTTCGATGTTTTGAATTTTTACGTGCGTACTTTTTTCAATTCGGATCAACGTTGTGTCATTATTGTGAGTAAAATGCGTCCTTGATTTCTGTAAGTGATCATATGAGTGACATTATTCATGATTTTTCGGTTTTTTTCGTGGATTTGCAAACACGAACCCCACATGCCAAGCCCTTTTTATCGTAAATTGTTTGATTTCTTCAGTAGTAAAGAATTGTGTTGTTTTGAATGTTATATTATTCAGTTTTTTGAATGGACTCTGCGCGACACGTTGTTTGACTGCACCACTCTCGAATAGCTGGTCTTGCTTTCACTTTTTGGCGCAGTGTTTCGGTCATCTAGTTTTCTTTGGTGATTACCAACTCTGTGAAAACAGTCAGTGCTCGGTGTTGACGATTCGCCGCGGCCACGGTGTCCCTTGGCAAGTGCTGATTTTCACAGTGGCGTTGATTTATTGTTGCAAGTTGCCAAAGTCTGTCTGGCAAATTGTGTGAAAATGTGTTGCAATTTTAGTTTTTGGTTCAGTGATTTTGGTATATTTTTGAACTATTTGGGATTTTGCTGTCAAACATGGTCGATTATACAATGTGTTTGTAATTTCAGCCATTTTTGGATTGTTTTTTTTAAATTTTACCACGAATTTTTGAAATATTATTCGCGTTATTTCTACTTTTGTTGTTTTGCTACTGGGCTGGCTGAGGAGTGTTATAATACGGTTTTGACAATTTTAAAGTTAGATCGGTATCCCTTAGCTTAATCCGAGTTTTCACCATGAGGTTGATTTTGCTATTTACCATGTTCATTTTGCACACATTTTCGTTGCCTTCCAGCAGGTGTTTTTAAAACTTTATTCAAAGCCAACAAATATGCGAATTTATGTAAAGTGCAGTGTGTTACAAATTTTACTCTGGAAGCCCAGCAAAATTTCAAACACAAAAAGGGATTTCTAATGACATTTGTGGCACACTGACAACGTCTAATACCATACGGACGAGGCTTGTTTCTTTGTTTTCACGTTTTTGGGGGTTCTAACTCGAGTTTCAAGTGTCTATTTTGAAGCTGGCTGACACAGTGCGTTGGTTTAATAAATGTTATAGGAGGATATGAGGAAATAAAAAAAACAAGATGACAGCACAATAGGGAGGTGTGAGCACTGTGAAGGTCTGAGCGATGGCGTCGTGTGAGAGAAATCGTTAAAAAGCATTCGCAGTTTTGTGCCAGATCCGAACCCAAAGGTTTTACGAAAAAAATCACAAACTTCCGCACGACGGTATCAATGGTTTTTTGTTCAATCTATCTTTTTGTCATCGATTTTTGAACATGAACTTTTTTTGTTGTTTTATCATTCAGTATACTGGTTTTGGTGACTTGCTGCTCACTTGAGTTGTTTTTCTCTCGGTTTTTATTGGATTTTTAGAAAATAAATAGGATGAACTTTTCATAAAATCGAAGTTGTTTCGTCCATGGCATGATTCTATTTTTTCTCTTTTTATCGTGTTCAGTGCAGCGTACTCATTTATAAATGAATTCTATTCTATTTTTCATTGTAACCATATGCGCAATGACCGGTAGCCGTATTTGTTGTGGTGATTTCGTATACAAAGTGGACCAGAATTATTGATACCTTTTATTTTCGCCTCCGTGGCTCGGTGGTTAGCACGTTCGCCTTCAACTCAGAAGGTGACGGGTTCGATCCCCCACGGAGGATGACAAACTGCGCCAGTGTAGCTCTCTACTCTAATAACTACACTGGTTTTCAACTAAAGCTTTCGGATTCGCTGCCCTGCGGGGATATAGCGACCGCAGGCCACCGAAACCGAAATCGGGCTAAGATCACTGGTGCCCCCAGGACAGAGCGGGGCTTAGAGGCTGTCCCCCTCACGTGGCGAGGGTATTGGTTCCACGGGATGGTGAGCCGTCCGTTCCCCAATCCCACCGGAGTTTGGTACCTTCGGGTTTCCGGAATCGGTGGGGGGCGTGCTTCAAATATTAAAAAAAAAATTTCATTTGGCTTGAAACATCGGCTTCCTGCGACCTTCGCCTGACAGAGGTGAATTTGAAAACCATATTCACAACGGAATTGATGTTCAAAAATTGTGTACAAATTTTTTCGAAAGCGAAAAATCGTAATAAAGCTGCAGTGAGAGTATGCAGGTGCCCGTGAGATGCATGAGAAACACAAAAAATCGAGAAAAAGCTCAAATTTTAACATTTTCAAATTTAAAGGCTCCCAGATAAATGTGATATATTTCAGCTCCATTCATCCAGTTTTTTGAGCAAATGAAAATGCATTCATAATTCTGGACCACCCTGTATACTAGCATGGGTTTGTCAGAAAAACAAAATAAACGGTTGTCTTATTTTTGGCCACAAGGTTTTGTATTGCGTTTCAATTATTGTTACTTAAGCGTTTGGTGACACCGACTTCACCCTGATCCAGAAGAATGAAAAAATGACACTGCAATATTTTGTTTTCACCCATTGGTGGTGACTTGAGCCTTGAACTCGGTATGTGACACCAATCGCTCGTAAAGAAAGGTGATCATAAAATTATTGAATTTCACCAAATAATTAGCTGCACTGTTTCGCAGTTTATTTGCGTTGCTTTTTGTTGCAGAATGTTGAAGAAATAAAACAGTTGTTAACCAGTTGGTTATCTCGTCTTGAGATATTTGCACAATTGCGACCCGCAAGATTGCGGTCCATTAACAGAAGAGCTTCAATTAATGACGTGTGCTTTGATGACGTGAAAGTAACTCTATTAAATGCAAGCGCACAGTTGCAAGTGGATTCATTCCCATTTTACAGAAACGCCGTCCAGCCTGCAGTTCAGCTCAACAGCACCGATTACGACTGAAGCAAGCGACAGCACCAAGCGCAACGATCATCATGTCTGTCGGCTCAGTGGTTGCCACCGCGTTCAGTGCTGCTGCTGCGGGCATGCTCAGCTACATGGCATTCACTGACCAGCAGCAGCAAACACCAGGCAGCTGTTTCAAGAAGCCACACATTCGTAATGATGTCCACGTAAAGGTGCCCGTGCAATGGTGGTCGCCTGTCAATTTGCACCATTGCACAGCACCGTGTTGCGGCAGCATCGATATCGATGCATTCATTCAGTTTTGGCGCATTGTTGCAAGCGAGATCACTCAACTGCACTGCACCAACTTACATGTCCGTCCCAGTCGCTTTTGTGCGAGTTTCTTGAAACAGCCGCATCAGCAGTATCTGCGAGTGCGGTGGGTGTGTCAGCGGCTTGCGTCACATGCGGCTGCCCTCGGCATGGTCGACACAAACGGTCACACTCGCAGCGTCGTGGCACAAAGCGAAAACACACCACATCAGCAAGTCGTCGCAGCAGCAAACATCGTGAGTAGTGCATCACCAACGCGGCGACATGGCAGACTGCGCAATCAGAAAGCAACTGCATTAGCTGTCGTTTGCGTAATTCTGCCGAGGGAAAGGGGTGTGCGCGTTTGTCAGAGAACTTCTGAGAACTATAAAGAACGATAAAGCAAAATCCACTGAGCACAGGGCACACGAGCAAGCGCAAGCAGCGGCGCAGTGGCCGTGGCCGTCACAGATACGAGCGAGTGACGTGCGAGCAGCTGCTGATGCAGCAAGCCGCCAAGCAAACACTGCTCGACACCAACGGCTGGTACGCAACGACGCTGTGCACACCGATCGACAACGCACTCGTCTCAACCGGTTGGTCTGCGTTGACTGCTGTCCGCTGTATTCTGACGTTGAAACCATCAACGAAGTTCACAAATTCAAGAACAAGCAACGCACAAAGTGTAGCTGAACAAAATCTTTCAATATCACAGGGACATTGCCAACTGCAGTCGAACATTCCACAGACGAACAACAGCAAGATTGATTCGGAATCGTCAAATTAACTGCCACATTGAATTGAAACTTTAAAAAAACACACTGATACATTTCTGATTCACCAAAGTACTTGTGCTAATGTGATCGTTGTAAATCACTCAAATTGCGAAATCAAAACCACAACACACAGCAATTCGATAAAATGTTTACTGGTCTGTACTCCAGTTTCAGGTTACATGTTCAATCGGCTCCGGATTGCTATCATCATATATCAATGACAAGTTATAATCGCATATCATTCGTGAACGCTGACAGCTTGCTCTATAGGTGCACCGAGTTTGCGTGCGTTTCGTATTTGCGCCGTTCGAGCACACCAACGGACGGATGCACCAACGTCAACGCACGTTGCACATGTCGCCATGCAACCACGGCGTCTGCTTGCGAGCACGTCTGCTGGCGTCTGCTGACGTCATCCTCGCAGACTGCCTCCAGGCGCTCGCGCAATGCTGCCACGGACGACTCGCGCACCAGCGCTGCCATGTCGGCGCCACTGCAACGTGCACGTCGAACTCGAACAGGGCAAACAGCTGATTGGGGGGTGGGGCGGTCACTGATTGGTTCAACCAGCTCGTTGCCGTCAGTCTGCAAAACAACTCAGTGCGGGTAACTTAGAGCTGTAAACTGACCTGAAGCTGCCCGTGTGCTCGTCGCTGCACATAACGCTCATGTCAACGTCTGCACCAAAACACGGTCGTGTGTTGTTCTGCATGTGCAAAGTAAGCACGATTACAGGGCAACAGCAGACATGCTCAACAGGCCGCAAGAACTCACGGCCGTGATGGCGCGCACAATGTCGACACGGTCTTGTGCGCTCGGCAAACCGACATGGATGATCTTGTCAAGTCGGCCGGGGCGCAGAATCGCTGGGTCAACGATGTCTGTGCAAAGAATGGCAAATGCAGTGAGCACAATGCTGAAAATTGCAACACAACACAGCAGTACATGATACAAAACAGTTTTCATTCCATGCTAACGACAGCTTGCTTCAACCAAAAATAGACTTGACTTAGAAAAAAGACCATAAACTGGAAGTGGGGTGAAGGATACGCTACAGCTATTCAGCAGTTCGAAAGACGAACCGGCTCGATTGGTGGCAGCCATAATGAACACCTGACGTCTCTCCTGGACGCCATCGAGCTCCGTGAGCAGCTGGTTCACAACACGCACACTGCCACCGCTCTGCAAATCGAACGCTGAATAGCCTGAATGTTGACGCATTGTTTGATGCTGTTCACCACAGCTTACGTCATGGTCGTGTCGTCTCGGGCAGAGAGCGTCGATTTCATCGAAGAACACAACGCACGGCACTGAATTACGAGCTCGTTGGAACAGCTGACGCACGGCACGCTCGCTCTCGCCGACGTACTGCGCAACGAAAGCGGCAAATGAAATATGAAGACACTGCACACTGTGCAGCTCAATTGGCACGTGGCGAACCAGAGAAACCGTCATAATACGATGCGCTCTGTCACCAACCATACTGAGCAGTTCCGGCCCTTTGACCGATATGAAATTCATGCCAGTCTCGTTTGCGACAGCCTTTGCGAGCAACGTTTTACCGCAGCCGGGCGGCCCGGACAGGAGAACACCTTGCGGCCGGGAGTTCAATGCGAACAGTTCAAACTGGTCGGCAAATTTGATTGGATACTGTAACAAGGAACAGATTGTTAGAGGTAAACGAGTGAATACAGTTGAACTGTAAATTATCGGCAATCCCCTGATTGGCTGATTGCGCTGGGCTCACTGATTGATTAGTGCAAGCAATCAGACGCAGTCTGACTGTGCGCGTTTCATTACAGACTGCAGCGCACCACCAACACCACCACCAAGCACCAACCAGGATGGACCAGTTCAGTTGATCGTGCACAGTGTGCAGCGCACCACCAACACCACACCAAGCACCAACCAGGATGGACCAGTTCAGTTGATCGTGCACAGTGTGCAGCGCACCACCAACACCACACCAAGCACCAACCAGGATGGACCAGTTCAGTTGATCGTGCAGTGTGCAGCGCACCACCAACACCACACCAAGCACCAACCAGGATGGACCAGTTCAGTTGATCGTGCAGTGTGCAGCGCACCACCAACACCACACCAAGCACCAACCAGGATGGACCAGTTCAGTTGATCGTGCAGTGTGCAGCGCACCACCAACACCACCACCAAGCACCAACCAGGATGGACCAGTTCAGTTGATCGTGCACAGTGTGCAGCGCACCACCAACACCACACCAAGCACCAACCAGGATGGACCAGTTCAGTTGATCGTGCACAGTGTGCAGCGCACCACCAACACCACACCAAGCACCAACCAGGATGGACCAGTTCAGTTGATCGTGCAGTGTGCAGCGCACCACCAACACCACACCAAGCACCAACCAGGATGGACCAGTTCAGTTGATCGTGCAGTGTGCAGCGCACCACCAACACCACCACCAAGCACCAACCAGGATGGACCAGTTCAGTTGATCGTGCACAGTGTGCAGCGCACCACCAACACCACACCAAGCACCAACCAGGATGGACCAGTTCAGTTGATCGTGCAGTGTGCAGCGCACCACCAACACCACACCAAGCACCAACCAGGATGGACCAGTTCAGTTGATCGTGCAGTGTGCAGCGCACCACCAACACCACCACCAAGCACCAACCAGGATGGACCAGTTCAGTTGATCGCGCACAGTGTGCAGCGCACCACCAACACCACCACCAAGCACCAACCAGGATGGACCAGTTCAGTTGATCGTGCAGTGTGCAGCGCACCACCAACACCACACCAAGCACCAACCAGGATGGACCAGTTCAGTTGATCGTGCAGTGTGCAGCGCACCACCAACACCACCACCAAGCACCAACCAGGATGGACCAGTTCAGTTGATCGTGCACAGTGTGCAGCGCACCACCAACACCACACCAAGCACCAACCAGGATGGACCAGTTCAGTTGATCGTGCACAGTGTGCAGCGCACCACCAACACCACACCAAGCACCAACCAGGATGGACCAGTTCAGTTGATCGTGCAGTGTGCAGCGCACCACCAACACCACACCAAGCACCAACCAGGATGGACCAGTTCAGTTGATCGTGCAGTGTGCAGCGCACCACCAACACCACCACCAAGCACCAACCAGGATGGACCAGTTCAGTTGATCGTGCAGTGTGCAGCGCACCACCAACACCACACCAAGCACCAACCAGGATGGACCAGTTCAGTTGATCGTGCAGTGTGCAGCGCACCACCAACACCACACCAAGCACCAACCAGGATGGACCAGTTCAGTTGATCGTGCAGTGTGCAGCGCACCACCAACACCACCACCAAGCACCAACCAGGATGGACCAGTTCAGTTGATCGTGCACAGTGTGCAGCGCACCACCAACACCACACCAAGCACCAACCAGGATGGACCAGTTCAGTTGATCGTGCACAGTGTGCAGCGCACCACCAACACCACACCAAGCACCAACCAGGATGGACCAGTTCAGTTGATCGCGCACAGTGTGCAGCGCACCACCAACACCACACCAAGCACCAACCAGGATGGACCAGTTCAGTTGATCGTGCACAGTGTGCAGCGCACCACCAACACCACACCAAGCACCAACCAGGATGGACCAGTTCAGTTGATCGTGCACAGTGTGCAGCGCACCACCAACACCACACCAAGCACCAACCAGGATGGACCAGTTCAGTTGATCGTGCACAGTGTGCAGCGCACCACCAACACCACACCAAGCACCAACCAGGATGGACCAGTTCAGTTGATCGTGCACAGTGTGCAGCGCACCACCAACACCACACCAAGCACCAACCAGGATGGACCAGTTCAGTTGATCGCGCACAGTGTGCAGCGCACCACCAACACCACCACCAAGCACCAACCAGGATGGACCAGTTCAGTTGATCGCGCACAGTGTGCAGCGCACCACCAACACCACACCAAGCACCAACCAGGATGGACCAGTTCAGTTGATCGTGCACAGTGTGCAGCGCACCACCAACACCACACCAAGCACCAACCAGGATGGACCAGTTCAGTTGATCGCGCACAGTGTGCAGCGCACCACCAACACCACACCAAGCACCAACCAGGATGGACCAGTTCAGTTGATCGTGCACAGTGTGCAGCGCACCACCAACACCACACCAAGCACCAACCAGGATGGACCAGTTCAGTTGATCGCGCACAGTGTGCAGCGCACCACCAACACCACACCAAGCACCAACCAGGATGGACCAGTTCAGTTGATCGCGCACAGTGTGCAGCGCACCACCAACACCACACCAAGCACCAACCAGGATGGACCAGTTCAGTTGATCGTGCACAGTGTGCAGCGCACCACCAACACCACACCAAGCACCAACCAGGATGGACCAGTTCAGTTGATCGCGCACAGTGTGCAGCGCACCACCAACACCACACCAAGCACCAACCAGGATGGACCAGTTCAGTTGATCGCGCACAGTGTGCAGCGCACCACCAACACCACACCAAGCACCAACCAGGATGGACCAGTTCAGTTGATCGTGCACAGTGTGCAGCGCACCACCAACACCACACCAAGCACCAACCAGGATGGACCAGTTCAGTTGATCGTGCAGTGTGCAGCGCACCACCAACACCACACCAAGCACCAACCAGGATGGACCAGTTCAGTTGATCGTGCAGTGTGCAGCGCACCACCAACACCACCACCAAGCACCAACCAGGATGGACCAGTTCAGTTGATCGCGCACAGTGTGCAGCGCACCACCAACACCACCACCAAGCACCAACCAGGATGGACCAGTTCAGTTGATCGTGCAGTGTGCAGCGCACCACCAACACCACACCAAGCACCAACCAGGATGGACCAGTTCAGTTGATCGTGCAGTGTGCAGCGCACCACCAACACCACCACCAAGCACCAACCAGGATGGACCAGTTCAGTTGATCGTGCACAGTGTGCAGCGCACCACCAACACCACACCAAGCACCAACCAGGATGGACCAGTTCAGTTGATCGTGCACAGTGTGCAGCGCACCACCAACACCACACCAAGCACCAACCAGGATGGACCAGTTCAGTTGATCGTGCAGTGTGCAGCGCACCACCAACACCACACCAAGCACCAACCAGGATGGACCAGTTCAGTTGATCGTGCAGTGTGCAGCGCACCACCAACACCACCACCAAGCACCAACCAGGATGGACCAGTTCAGTTGATCGTGCAGTGTGCAGCGCACCACCAACACCACACCAAGCACCAACCAGGATGGACCAGTTCAGTTGATCGTGCAGTGTGCAGCGCACCACCAACACCACACCAAGCACCAACCAGGATGGACCAGTTCAGTTGATCGTGCAGTGTGCAGCGCACCACCAACACCACCACCAAGCACCAACCAGGATGGACCAGTTCAGTTGATCGTGCACAGTGTGCAGCGCACCACCAACACCACACCAAGCACCAACCAGGATGGACCAGTTCAGTTGATCGTGCACAGTGTGCAGCGCACCACCAACACCACACCAAGCACCAACCAGGATGGACCAGTTCAGTTGATCGCGCACAGTGTGCAGCGCACCACCAACACCACACCAAGCACCAACCAGGATGGACCAGTTCAGTTGATCGTGCACAGTGTGCAGCGCACCACCAACACCACACCAAGCACCAACCAGGATGGACCAGTTCAGTTGATCGTGCACAGTGTGCAGCGCACCACCAACACCACACCAAGCACCAACCAGGATGGACCAGTTCAGTTGATCGTGCACAGTGTGCAGCGCACCACCAACACCACACCAAGCACCAACCAGGATGGACCAGTTCAGTTGATCGTGCACAGTGTGCAGCGCACCACCAACACCACACCAAGCACCAACCAGGATGGACCAGTTCAGTTGATCGCGCACAGTGTGCAGCGCACCACCAACACCACCACCAAGCACCAACCAGGATGGACCAGTTCAGTTGATCGCGCACAGTGTGCAGCGCACCACCAACACCACACCAAGCACCAACCAGGATGGACCAGTTCAGTTGATCGTGCACAGTGTGCAGCGCACCACCAACACCACACCAAGCACCAACCAGGATGGACCAGTTCAGTTGATCGCGCACAGTGTGCAGCGCACCACCAACACCACACCAAGCACCAACCAGGATGGACCAGTTCAGTTGATCGTGCACAGTGTGCAGCGCACCACCAACACCACACCAAGCACCAACCAGGATGGACCAGTTCAGTTGATCGCGCACAGTGTGCAGCGCACCACCAACACCACACCAAGCACCAACCAGGATGGACCAGTTCAGTTGATCGCGCACAGTGTGCAGCGCACCACCAACACCACACCAAGCACCAACCAGGATGGACCAGTTCAGTTGATCGTGCACAGTGTGCAGCGCACCACCAACACCACACCAAGCACCAACCAGGATGGACCAGTTCAGTTGATCGCGCACAGTGTGCAGCGCACCACCAACACCACACCAAGCACCAACCAGGATGGACCAGTTCAGTTGATCGCGCACAGTGTGCAGCGCACCACCAACACCACACCAAGCACCAACCAGGATGGACCAGTTCAGTTGATCGTGCACAGTGTGCAGCGCACCACCAACACCACACCAAGCACCAACCAGGATGGACCAGTTCAGTTGATCGCGCACAGTGTGCAGCGCACCACCAACACCACCACCAAGCACCAACCAGGATGGACCAGTTCAGTTGATCGTGCACAGTGTGCAGCGCACCACCAACACCACACCAAGCACCAACCAGGATGGACCAGTTCAGTTGATCGTGCACAGTGTGCAGCGCACCACCAACACCACACCAAGCACCAACCAGGATGGACCAGTTCAGTTGATCGCGCACAGTGTGCAGCGCACCAATCTGCTGCCACCGGACGTCCGGCACCGTTGCAAATCCTTCGCGCTTCGCCGACGGCTGCACGAGACGCATGGCTGCCCTGAACTCAGCCTCGTTCACGGTCAGCTGTGACAGTTCAGGCGAAAGCTGCATCCGTGCACGCGAACGCAGCAGATTCAGCACTGAACAATGAACTCACTGGTCGTTACGAATAGGATAGCACTCGCACTTTCAAGGCGAATGAAAAATGCAAAACATTGAGTTTTTATGCAAAACAAACATTCTTTCAATTCCTAACTCAAGAACAGACACGTCTGAAAGCGCTAGTTATCATGCGGATGC
>JASANC010003814.1:0-19136 GCA_030248135.1 Theristus sp. LFF4_11
CAAAGGGAAAGAAGTAACACTGTTTTCAGAATAGGTTTTTCGTGTCTACAGCGTATGAAAAGTAGTCGGATAAAAATTTTTTCGCGGCTCCAAGCACAACTTTGGGTGTTCGTTTCGTGTGCACGGAACCAAGTTTGTGGCTTATACTATGCTCGCAGGACGCAGCGAGCAAATTTGAAAAAAGCGCGCGAGGGGATAACGGCTCATATTATGCGTGATGCGCTCTCCGCTCGCTACGCTCGCTCGCGCATCCGCATGATACGTTGGGCACACAACTCAGGTTTTTCATTTTTCGTTTTTAGGCCAATTTCGTCTATGCTATTTCTACGGCCGATTCGCCCAAAATCGTCACGATTCAGTACCTAGAAATTGCTCACATAAGAAAACTGACCCAAAAGCCGTGATCGGCGCAATGAATTACCATAGAAAACACCGACTTCTTGTTTTTCATTTCTGGACCGGTTTCACTAAATTCCACGACCGATTCGCCCGAAATCGTCACGATTCGGTATCTAGAGTTGCTCACATGAAAAAACTATCACAAAATCCGTGATCAGTGTATTTAATAACCATGGAAAACACCGTTTTTTTTGTTTTTCATTTCTGGACCAATTTCGCCAATTTCCACGGCCGATTCGCCCGAAATCGTCACGATTCAGTATCTAGAGTTGCTCACATAAAAAAACTAACACAAAATCCGTGATCAGCGCATTGAATTACCCTGGAAAACATCCTTTTCTTATTTTTCGTTTCTGGGCCGATTTCACCAATTTCCACGGCCGATTCTCCCGAAATCGTCACGATTCAGTATCTAGAGTTGCTCACGTAAGAAAACTAACCCAAAATCCGTAATCAGCGCATTGAATTACCCTGGAAAACACCCTTTTCTTGTTTTTCGTTTCTGGACCGATTTCGCCAATTTCGACGGCCGATTCGCCCGAAATCGTCACGATTCGGTATCTAGAGTTGCTCACGTAAGAAAACTAACCCAAAATCCGTGATCAGCGCATTGAATTACCCTGGAAAACAATCTTTTCTTGTTTTTCGTTTCTGGACCGATTTCGCCAATTTCGACGGCCGATTCGCCCGAAATCGTCACGATTCAGCATCTAGAGTTGCTCACGTAAGAAAACTAACCCAAAATCCGTGATCAGCGCATTGAATTACTACGGACTAGACTTTTTTCCTACTATTTTTCGCAGCTCAGACAAAATTTGTAAGAGTGAAAAACTGATACCCAGTCAAAATGCTACGAACTTTCAAAAATGCACAATTTTAACTCAAAAAAGTGCCCGGGCAAAAAAATAAACTAAATTTTCAGAAAATACGGATGAAATTACCCTAGGAAACATTTTTGTTCAACTGTGAAAGTGTCCCAGCTAAAAATTGAAAGGGCGAACACTTAAAACCAGGTGAAAACCCTCCAACCAATTAAAAATGCCCAATTTTTTACCCAAAAACAGGGTCTGGGTAAAAAATTAACCCGATTTTCAAAATCTCCGGATGGAATTACCCCAGGGAACATTTTTGTTCGACTGTGAAAGTGTCGCAGGCAAAAATTTAAAGGGCGAACACATGTTGATTACATAGCTGAAAAAAAAAAGGACAAAGGGAAAGAAGTAACACTGTTTTCAGAATAGGTTTTTCGTGTCTACAGCGTATGAAAAGTAGTCGGATAAAAATTTTTTCGCGGCTCCAAGCACAACTTTGGGTGTTCGTTTCGTGTGCACGGAACCAAGTTTGTGGCTTATACTGTGCTCGCTGGACGCAGCGAGCAAATTTGAAAAAAGCGCGCGAGGGGATAACGGCTCATATTATGCGTGATGCGCTCTCCGCTCGCTACGCTCGCTCGCGCATCCGCATGATAATACGAAACCGACATATCCCGCCTAGCGCTTTAAGAGCATCAACTCACCCAAGATCACGACCAACCTGGGGTTAGGGAATGATCCAAGTGGTTGCTTGGCGCATTTTCGGTTATTCTCGTTTCAGTGCAGTCATTTTTTCCAATCCTCAACAGTCGATAGTCGTTGAGCAACAGAATGAGCTCCTCTGAGTCTTCCACCGCTGCCACGTCGATGATACGCAACGAAGGCTGAATGTCGCGGAGGTCCAGGCGACAGACCACCGAACGCTGCTGAACGTTCAGGAGGTATCTAAAAATGTTCTTTTCTGAGATATTGTTTCACTGATTTGAGAATTTTTATTATGTTTAACTTTTTCGCTGATTTAATTATGCGTTTGTTTGCCCACCAAGAACTGGGAGAAATGGTTACGTTTGCCAATTACAACCTCGGATTTTTCTTGGCCAGTTCGGCAATTTTATTAAGTATAACCGAACTGCGTCTATGAAAGGTTGACTCACACTGCACGTGATGACCACGTAATAAACTCCCGTTTTGTGAAGTTCAGAATCTTGCCAAACTCATTTCCACCAGTGTCATGAAAGCCGGTCTTCAATTGAAGATTTCTGAAATTTGAAAGTTTCGGAACTTTTACCATGTTTCATTCAACCAGGTTTATGTTTTATTCAGATGCTATCTTTATTTATTTCTCAAATACTGATAAATCAGCAAAAATATTGCAAAACTAGAAGCAAAATAAACTTCAATACCCCTGCTCACTGTTTTTTATCCAAAAACGGAGATTCAAAAATGGCGACATTTGCCGAGATCTGAGGCACCATCTGGAGGCCCTGCTGTTTGCACAGGATCGTTTCAAAAACGTGCCCGTTCAGATCAGCCAGCCAAATGCGGCAGCCAGGCCGCGTGGTTGCAATCCGCGGACAAGTGACGTCATTGTTGAAATGGTTATTTGAGTCGGCGGTGTCGTTTTGTTGATTTGGTGCGGTCAGGAATGTTACGCCGAATGGTCCGTTGCTGAAAAATGCAGAACTGCATCAAAAATACCGTAAAGTCTTGCATATAAGGTTCCTCCCACTTATAAGACCCCCACCCAAAAGTGGGCGGAGTGTCACACGGCGGGAAGCCAAAAAATTCAAAATTTTGACTTGGTCAAAATCCTACCCCGTTTATAAGGCCCGGAATTCCTAATGTTCGGTTTATAAGACCTCCTCCCACTTATAAGGTTGTCACACGAAATTCCACTTTTTTCAGAAATTTTTGATTTTCAAATTTATATAAGGAGACCTTATATGCAAGACTTTACGGTAAATACGACTGTTTGATACTTGTCCTCTGAATCGTCTGTGCTCCTTCCAAACGTGACAAAACCCTGATTATTGTTACCACCGAGAAAGTATTAGAAACGTGCGATTGATGGATTAGCCTTTTGTTACCGAGCCCACCATTTCCGTTTCATGCTGCCAATCTGTTCGACCGTCGAGTCACGTTGCGCGATGTGCACCAACACGGCACGCGCATGCGTGCTGAGCGCTACGCAGCCGAGACTGTAGTCGAGTTGGACGACACTGTCGGACTCTTGGCAGATGAAGGCCGGGGAGAAGAATTGCTGGAACGAATATACGGACATATTCGGTGACTGCATTTGTATTTTTTTACGTCAAAAAACGTAAAAAACACTATAAGTTCCATGTTCTGCATTGTGAAATGAAAACTGAAATTCGAACGTTTTTAGTAGACACCCTTCATTTTTACAAGACTCATTAGTAGGGATGTTGTGGGCCAAGGGTGCGGGCCACGGCCCGCAGGACGCGCGTGTCGGGCCGTTACTCCAGTAGTTCTCCACCGTCGTTGCTCTTTGAGCGTTTATTAACAAATCGCCATAAAAAAAAATTTCAAAAGTTTCACCAACGCAACGACGCACATTATCGAAATGCACCAAGGTCACCATCACCAGTCCCCCTTCGTCCCCGGTGAACAGTTTCGTCGAGTCGCCACTCCAGCGGATTGCGGTCACGGGGCGCTTGTGCACGTTTCGGCTCACTTGGCGGACGGCCTGGAAGTTTTGGAGTTTTCTTTTCACCGGTTGCCGTATATTCTGTAAAACTCAAGCCTAAGCCTAAACCTAAGCCTAAACCTGAACCTGGGCCTTATAACCTAAGCTTAGCCCAAGCTTAAACGCCAAAAGGGACATTCATGAAGCAGTATTTAGTGACCGCGTAGCTTTGTTTTAACACAGTTACGTATCTCTAAATACTGCTTCATGAATGCGATTAAGCATAAGCCTAAGCCATATGGACTACACTCTAAGTCGTTGCCTAAGTCAAAGCCATAGACTAAGTCCTAAACCTAAGCCTAAGCATAAAGCCTCCACACCGAAAATCGCGATTTTCGCAATTATTTTTAAGGGGATAACAAATATTCAAAACCGAAAATAAACCGAAACAAACTTCCGTCAACCGACGTCCGTCCTTGCGAAGCTGCGGAAATCGATACAACAGAAAACTGCCCGACTGAAAACCAACGGCGAGCACGGGCTCCGGCTGTGCGAGACAATGCATGCACGTTGCTGGGTTGTAGCTGGTTGCTTGAACTAATCTGGAATGCTTTTATTGAATCCGGAGACTGAAACGATTGGCTCTGAAATTTTGTGGCTCTGAAATTGCCACTAGAACTGCCAAATTGGTAGCGCCTTATTGTTTGTTGTCGTTCAACCCCCACTTTAAACTACTAACAAAAATAGAGTGATTTTAAAAATGACCCCAAAATAAAACAGAAAAAACCCTCACCAACCGTGTCATTCGTTCCAGCCGACGACAATAAGTGTACACGTGACCCCATTCGGAGCCGAAGACGAAATACTCGCTGCTCGCAGTCAAACAGAGTATTCGGTCTTCGCTGCTGATTGGTTGATTGGCGAGTGACTGGCGACTGGCATTCACGGAGTTCAGCGACTGGGTCAATGTGGCCGTGCTACGCCAGAGTCGGTTCGCTAGTCGGGACTTTCGAGTGAATTCTCGGAGTTGCTCTGAAATAATGTTCTTTCGAGTGAATGCTCGAAGTTGACCGACAGTAGTATGTACCCCCACATAATTTCATTTCACTATGGAAAAAACAGACCCCCCCTATGTCCCCCCGGTTACTTTCACCATGGCCCCTCGCAAAACCGACGTCAAGGTCAAAGCCGTCACTGTCAAGGTCACACACGTCAAAACCGCCCCACACTTACTGTCACCAGTTATGTCTATAAAAGGAACCAGGGATTTCAATTGTAAGAAAGATGGAGGAAAGTACGAAGAAAAAAGCGACAGTTATAATGGCAGCCGCTCTATTGTCGCTGTGCATTTTGCTGATTCCTGTTTTGTCAATGTACGCAAACGTTCATGCGGTCATTCCGTTGGATACTATAGTGAGACCGACTCATTTTTCAAATGGAACACAATGTTTTCAAGATACGCTAGATGTTGTGAAACATTTTCTCGATGAGTTTTGCCAAAAGAATCGTAAATTGAACCGTGTTTTAATACACGATAGAATAAACAAGACTTTGTCTATCTTCCTGGAAGGGTGAGCTTTTTTAGCTCGTTTCATCCAGGTGCACAATATTACGGTTTCCATCCGTCCGCTAAAAAAACACTAGATTTACTGATTAAACATTTTTAACATGGAAATGCGTTTTAAAAATGTGATCTTGAAACCAAAATGTTACTCAGTCAAATCGTCTAATGTGACTTGAAATAGTAACGTCTCTAAAACACCTGATGCAATCCGCTGTTTAATCTGATGCTGAATCGCTATTTCCGTTTAGCAGGTGACCTTGAAACGCCATCTTCCATTCATCAACAGTGCATGCCTGCAATACGTACCTGCACATGTGCAATGCACACATGTGTTACACATACCTTCACATGTGAAATGCACACCTGCACATGTGCTGCACATACCTGCACATGTGCAGTGCAGATCTGATTTTGTTGGATGAACATGGAGCCACGATTCTTTGGCCCCCTTACTCATCCAAGCAAAATTGTGTATACTTTGTGCAACATAAATTATCCAATAGACTTTTTTGATCAGAGGTTTTCAAGACAAATGATATGCACTGCTGAAAAAACAATATTCACAATAAGGTGGGCTCTAAGCAATAAAATTACATGCTGTGAGTCTTGCCGTGATTCTCATGTCTATTGCGGCATGTTTGGAATTAGCTTCCTGAGAGGCATAGAAGGTCCTCTCACATACGGATATGTTAAATGAGTGGTTTGTTTCTCATCATGTTCATCGCTTTTTTCTTCCAAAAGATCTATGTTCTTTTTCAAGATTCTGTCCCTGATCATAAACCTGCGTGCCTGCCAGGCAGCTTCCGAAGCTTCTTCACTTTCATAATCATCTTCTTTCTGAAATTTCCTTTTTAATTTAATAATTTTGCCGTAAATTTCATCAGTTTCTTGAAGCTTTTTAATTGACTTAATAGCATCTATGGTGGTGCGCCGCAAATTCTCAACAAAAAAACTTAGCTGAGGCTCATGGAGAAGATTCTCAGCTTCGCTAGGGTGATCCATATTGTTCAATGTATCGCACACCAGTGAACGCCAGGGATCAATGTCTTCATCATTATCTTCCTCTTGTTTCTGGTATTTATCATCTTTCTTCTCTTCATCTGTGGTGTCGTCTTCATCGTGAGAATCGTCTTCTGTGTGTTTTTCATCGCTTTCATTTTGCTCATTTGAAGAATTAATATATTCCTCATCGTCCGAATTGTTCTTGTTGTGGATTAGCATCGTGTGTCGGTTCATGCTAGATCTGCGCATAAAACTGCGTAAACAAACCGGGCACTGATGCATTGTTTATTTTACACTTTTAATTCTCACGCACCTTTATAGTACTCAAGGTCCTTTTATACCATCGGACGGCTCAGCAGTTGTATTGCACAATTAACTACAAATTCATCGGCGTCGGTTTTTCGTTGTAGCTCTTCAACGATGCGTCTTGGCAATAGACCTTTCGAAAAACAAATGCAGACATACAACGCATGCAGACCGCATGTTTCGTTGAATTTTTTTTGTATTGGATTTTTTACGATGCGCACTGCTTTGGGTACAAGTCCGTCGTGGTATAGACCAAGCGAACAAAACAGAAAAACCTTATCTTTCTTTTTCAACAATGCGATCCAGTGTTCTCCTGCAGTATTGGCTGGGGCTGTGTTCAAAATACAACATTGTCCATCGGTCAAATTGGGGAAATCATTCGATGGAAACACACCAGAACATTTTTTGTGTAAATCTGGATCTTTGCTGATTAGGTAGCGCAAGTCAGTGGAATTCATCATTGAGCTGGAATATCTGTGCTGCAATTAAAATTTTGATCTAAATATAGAACACCGTTATACTCACCGAGGGCTAGACACACAAGGCCGCCAGTAGGAACGGGTTTTTTAAATGTGCAAAACAGACTGACGTCACCGTATTTGGAAGGCGACCATATATTTGACGCTGACAAATTGAATGCAACAATGAACAGCGTATTTACAAAAGTTTCATAACTCAAATCTTTCCAGCCTGCGTCTTGCATCAACATTGATGTCCATAGTCTTAAATATAGCAAACCATAAATTCCGTTTTCTGTATCGGCTTTGTCAGCATGCGCTGTCACAGGGTAGACTGCGTCACCACTTTTTATTCCTATTGTCTCAACATCGTGCGAACTAAAAGAAAAGCTGTTGATTTCGTGAGTTCCAAAATATTGCGTGTTTTTCAAAAAAACAATGAAAACGCGCTCAGGAACTAGACCTTTAAAAATCGTATAATTTGTTATGGCTCGCACGTTTTCATTAACTATCAAAGACCGTGCAACAACTCTTGACTGCGGATAAACAAACGGTTTCTTTTGCAATGCTTCCATTAAACTCATTTCAACACTGTCCAGCAGCTGGACTTTCCGCACTATCAGTTGTGCATCCAAGAGCTCAAAATTAACAACGTGTTGCGGCGTATAGTTTAGTACACACCAACTGCTTGGTCTTAACGTAAGTTCCAAACGGATGGGAACTGACGCCGGCCACAGCCGGTCACACGAAAACAGACCATTTTTCAAATGGTCAATGCATTCAACCGGTTTGGAATTTTCTGTTCTTTCTTTCATTTTTTTTAAAAAAAACTGCTTGGTCGGTCATTTCATTTTCTGTAATCGGGTATAATCCCGCCATCCTGTAAAGACTGTCCCTCTCATCCGGAGAGGCGTTTAAAATAGATAAAAGAAACGTAACATATCCATACTCGTTATCTGTACATACAAGTTGATTGTTTATAAACAGTTTCAAAGATTCGAATATTGTGGCACTTGGGTAGTTGATACAAGAAACGTTTTGAGTTATTTCTTCATTCTTTTCATTTTTGAGAGTGCCAAGGTTTGAGCCATCTGCGTTTTTAAGACGAAAAACAATACGCAGATAAATCTGACTGAGATCTACCCACAAAGCGCTGCTGGTCAGGTCGAAAGCCAGTGGCCCTGACCCAATCGGGTTCAATGGATTGCAGGCATAATATCCTTGGTTAACAATAGAACATTCAGTCGCAGGTATGCTGTACAGCGCTAAACTGCTGCTTGCGCTTAGCTCGCTGTCTTCTTCCACGCTTCGCATTTTTATATCAATTTCTTCTTGTTTTTCTTTTCCTATATACACGTTTTTTTAGTTTTTTTAGTTTCCTCAGATGACCTACTCTAAGGCGTCCGTATCCCAGCTGTGTAGCACGAGTTCGCTTCTTTTTTCTACGTTCCCTTGTTTTCATATTTGGTTCTTTTAGTTGCTTTTTTCTTTGTTGTAATTTTCTTTATTAACTTCGGTAATGCAGATGCAGCAAGTGCCGTGATTAGACCTCTACCGTATTGCAATCGCTTGCCTTTATAGTATTGTAGCCCGTAACCTATTTGGTTCGGTTGTGTTAAAAAATTCCAATACTCTTTATTCGGTGGTTCATATATTTTCTTCATGTTTTCTTTATATGAAGCACGACTACAGTATCCAAGCACAAGTTGGCTAACAATCCTTGTGTGTTTCGTAAGTTAATTTCGATTGAGTCAAAATTCAACTTTTCAAGCCTTTTATACTGTAGGCGTGAAAATGAAGAATCAATTCTTGTTCTTTCTAAACTGAATTCAATGGGCAGCGTTCTCAGTATTCGTGCCGCCGAGTCACCGACTAACTGGTTTTCAATAATGTCAGTATAAACGTAAATTGTACTTCCTATGTTCTCGATAAAGCGCGCATTTATGGGCTTTGTTGTTCCATTCTGTTTTATTTCTGGTGTCGTCGTATCGAAACCAAATATATATGCAAGATCCGGCGACATCCAAAGACGCCTTGCATGTTTGCTTGCTTTAATTTGAATTTGATCGTTTTTAGTAATGAATCTCACCACAACGTCTGGAATTTTGCCTGTGATGTCCTCCGGCGATTCAGTTTCCGCCATCCAGCTGAGACTTGCCGGATAGTTTTCTTGAATATATAGTACGGTTTGCTCATTGTGGCCTTCACGCTTTCTTATTGACTCATTTACAAAGTTCACTAAACTTTCCAGACTAGTGTGTATCTGTTCTTCAACATTAATCGCAATAATTTCGTTGTTTGCATCAATTAAAATCTGGCCGCCAGCCAATTGCTTGGGATGATCAGTGACAACAGAAAGCTCTGCCAATGCGCACGACCAGTGACCGTCTTCAAGTTCGATTCTTTTTGCCAGATTAGTCCTAAATTTTGCAGGGGAGTTGTTTTGACCTGCCACGTTACTAACCAAGGTGATATAAAAGTCATCCATTACTCAATGTATCGTACTAATTCAGGTTCATAAAACGTTCCTATATTATTACCGTCCAAATCTTCAATCTCATAAGTAGCTGGATATTTGTGATATAGTAGTTTTGAAATTTTAAAAACTTTCTTTCCAAAAGTTTGAGCGTATCCCTTCTTAAAAACCTTTCGGCTCTGTGCAACAAGCACCTTCTCACCTTTTGCGTAGCGAAACTTGACGGGTGGGTTTTTAGGTCTTTTTATAAGCTCATGTTCGTTTTCTTTTGTCACGTCGACCGGTGCTCGACCAGTGCTTCGGCATACTGAATGGTTCATTGAAGTTGTGAACTGTTTTAACACATCTATCCAGTTTTTCTTTCCAGTTTTTGTGAAATGACGTGCAAACTTGTTTTTTAATGTTTTTATTTGTCGTTCAGCGTTGTATGCTTTCATTTCTGGGCTATTGGTGTAAATGAATGCTATTTGCCTGTCTGCGCAGTACTTTTCAAGCTGACGCCACTCGGTACCCAAATCGACATAAACTGACCATGGTCTTGTGGGGAAATCGAGCTTCTTAAATGCTTCTAGAACCTCTTTTGCGCTTTTGGTTTTTAATGGTGCAGTCAAAATTTTTCTGCTGAGACAATCGACGCCAAGCAGTATATATGCGTATCCACGGTTATAGCGTTTCAGTCTATTATAGTCCGCCAAATCAAAATGATAGTTTAAATTTGCACCAATACACTTTGTTCTTTGTCTCTTGAAATTCCTTTTTGTTGGTTTATGTAGCGTATACACCTTTTGATGATTGAGAAAATCAATCACATCTTTAATACGTATGTTTTTGTTTCGTTCTTTCGCTGCTGTATACAGCTTATATATGCCAGCATAACTGGCTTTCTTATTGGGCGTATAATATTCTTCGGTCAAGATACGTTTTTTCGTTCTATCCATTTTATTTTATTTTTGGTTTTCACCGTTGCTTTTATTCGGTTTTCAATTTGTTTTTCTCTGCGTTCCTTGTACTGTTTCAGCATTTCCTTATACATGCAAAACTTTTTATCTGCCTCTATACTTTGGTAAAGTATTTTTCGTATTTCTTTATCCAGTTCGTTATATTGCAGCGGACTATCCGCTTTTCCAACCAAAACTTTTTTGAAAGATTTCATATTTTGTCGATTTTCTCGCAAACTGGTGTCAAGAAAACGGAAAAAAGCTTCCTTTTACCAACTTTTTCAGTAACTTCTGTTTCTGTTTCAAAGTTTTCTTTTTGTTCGCCAACATGTAAATTTGTTTTCTGTATTTCCTTAATGACAAAATTTGGCGCTTTGTTAGCGGAAAATTAAAATTTAAATAATTTACCGCTATATCTGAAATACATTGCAGAAAATCGTTCGAAATTTTGTTTATTATTGCGAAACGTTTTGCAGGTTTTGAGTTTTTCAGATTTTTTAAATTCTGTTTGTTTCTTTTCAATCTCGTCATTTTTTTCAGAACACGACGGCACACAAGTGGCACGCTGAAAATCTAGTGATTTCTATATAGACTGTTTTGTGATGTTTCATTTCGTTGATAGCATGATTTAGAAATGACTCTATAAAAGATGACGTTAATATCTATCATTTGTAAAAATGAAACCTTTCAAGTTTAAAAACGACGGAGTGCTGGCCATCGTGGGGCCAAGTCGAAGCGGAAAAAGCGCATGTATCAAGCAAATAGTAAAGAAAGCTGACGAACTTTTTGATGAACCCCCAGAGTTAATTGTTGTTTACACAGCGTCTGGAGGGACAAACCAGTTTAATGATTTACGCGCAGATACAAGAGTAAAGGTACTGGAAGATATGAACGAAGGTTTTGATTATTTTCGTGAACTGGACGGATCAAAGTTGTGCGTTTTTGACGATGTGATACCCGATAAAGACACAATGCATCATTTAGTTTGCGTTGCTTCTCATCATTGGAACGTGTTTTTCTGTTTTACATATCATAATCTGTTTTCGCCGCATAACCGTATTGTGCGGTTGAATTGCAATTATCTTATGCTTATGGCCTCACCATCGGATCGTAGCAGTCTTCACAGGTTTGCAGCACAATACAGACCGGGAAAAACCAAGTATGTAATCGACTCTTATGAAGATGCGATTAAAAAACCGTATGGTTACCTCATGATTGATCTGTGTCAAGACACTCCAGAAAACGAACGCTTGCGCGCTTGTTGTCTTAGAGATGGACAAGAGTTCGTGTACATGCCTATGTGAAAAAACCGACTTTTTTCGGTTTTTTATTTACACTTTCACGTACACATATGTATCACACAAAAAATCACTGCCTTTTACTCCAGTTTATGTGCCCAGCAAGCCAGTATTTGTTGTAGCTGTTCGTTCAAACCTAAACACTTTTCGCACATGATTAGCGTCACGTACGTTGTTGGACCACCGCGTACAGAAAAGAGGTTACGTCCGTCAGTTCGCTGACGACATTTTTTGCAAAGGAGTACGGGTGTTACGATGCTCGAATTCGTTGTGTGCAGTATTGTATGCTTTTTGTCTACGTTTCCATTCCGTTCGCTGACTGATCCGTTTGCACATTCTGTGTTCGTAGCATTGGTGAACGCATTTGCTGCTGGTGGCGTATATGGCGTCGGCGGTGGTAGCGCGGCAGTAAGCGGCGCAGCAGGTGGATGAGCTCGTGGATTAGACATATCAGGTGCCTCGGAAGGTACATTTAAATTATCGGTGAAAAATCGCTGCTTATATACCATTTCAGCTTCCGACATATCACGTGACATACACATAACGAATAGAGTTCAATGACGTTTAACGATTTATCATTTAGAGTCATATGACGGTTGAAATAATCGCTTGATTGATGACCGAAAAATAAGGATTGTTTTTCAAGGTCAAATGTTTGGCTGATGAATGGAATATGGAGTTTTCAATGACGTTTAATGATTGATCGTTTAGAGTCACATGACGGTTGAAATGACCAAAAAAATTATGGTTGTTTCAAGGTCGAATGTTGGCTGATGAGTAGTGGAAGATGGAGTCTACCGTTTCAAGGTCAGATGCTGATGAGTGAAAGATGACAACTGTTGATTGTGAAGCATATTATATGTCAGAAAAGAGAGTGATTAATTTTTTTGCAGATGACGACAGACAGGTCACCTAATGAAATGTTACGGATTTTTTCTAGAAAAGCAGATTTTTCTGATGTCTAAATTCATAATCACGGATGAATCGCGTGTTGCTAGTGGAAAATGGAAAAACCGTTCGTGATGAACGGGCATATCTTGTTAATCAATGGTGGAAACACATGGCGAGAGATATGCAGGCATGTGCAGCAGATGTGCAGGTGTGTGCAGCACATGTGCAGGTGTGCATTGTACATGTGCGGGTGTGTGTAGCACATGTGCAGGTGTGCATTGCACATGTGCAGGTGTGCATTGCACATGTACAGGCATGTGCAGCACATGTGCAGGTGTGCATTGCACATGTGCAGGTGTGTGCAGCACATGTGCAGGTGTGCATTGCACATGTGCAGGTATGTGCAGCACATGTGCAGGTGTGCATTGCACATGTGCAGGTGTGTGCAGCACAAGTGCAGGTGTGCATTGCACATGTGCAGGTGTGTGCAGCACATGTGCAGGTGTGCATTGCACATGTGCAGGTATGTGCAGCACATGTGCAGCACATGTGCAGGTGTGCATTGCACATGTGCAGGTATGTGCAGCACATGTGCAGGTGTGCATTGCACATGTGCAGGTATGTGCAGCACATGTGCAGCACATGTGCAGGTGTGCATTGCACATGTGCAGGTATGTGCAGCACATGTGCAGGTGTGCATTGCACGTGTGCAGGTGTGTGCAGCACATGTGCAGGTGTGCATTGTACATGTGCGGGTGTGTGTAGCACATGTGCAGGTGTGCATTGCACATGTGCAGGTGTGTGCAGCACATGTGTAGGTGTGCATTGCACATGTGCAGGTGTGTGCAGCACATGTGCAGGTGTGCATTGCACATGTGCAGGTATGTGCAGCACATGTGCAGGTGTGCATTGCACATGTGCAGGTGTGTGCAGCACAAGTGCAGGTGTGCATTGCACATGTGCAGGTGTGCTGCACATGTGCAGGTGTGCATTGCACATGTGCAGGTATGTGCAGCACATGTGCAGCACATGTGCAGGTGTGCAATGCACATGTGCAGGTATGTGCAGCACATGTGCAGGTGTGCATTGCACGTGTGCAGGTGTGTGCAGCACATGTGCAGGTGTGCATTGCACGTGTGCAGGTATGTGTAGCACATGTGCAGGTGTGCATTGCACATGTGCAGGTATGTGCAGCACATGTGCAGGTGTGCATTGCACATGTGCAGGTATGTGCAGCACATGTGCAGGTGTGCATTGCACATGTGCAGGTATGTGCAGCACATGTGCAGGAGTGCATTGCACATGTGCAGGTGTGTGCAGCACATGTGCAGGTGTGCATTGCACATGTGCAGGTATGTGTAGCACGTGTGCAGGTGTGCATTGCACATGTGCAGGTATGTGCAGCACATGTGCAGGTGTGCATTGCACATGTGCAGGTATGTGTAGCACATGTGCAGGTGTGCATTGCACATGTGCAGGTATGTGCAGCACATGTGCAGGTGTGCATTGCAGATGTGCAGGTATGTGCAGCACATGTGCAGGTGTGCATTGCACATGTGCAGGTGTGTGCAGCACATGTGCAGGTGTGCATTGCACATGTGCAGGTATGTGCAGCACATGTGCAGGTGTGCATTGCACATGTGCAGGTATGTGCAGCACATGTGCAGGTGTGCATTGCACATGTGCAGGTATGTGCAGCACATGTGCAGGTGTGCATTGCACATGTGCAGGTATGTGCAGCACATGTGCAGGTGTGCATTGCACATGTGCAGGTATGTGCAGCACATGTGCAGGTGTGCATTGCACGTGTGCAGGTATGTGTAGCACATGTGCAGGTGTGCATTGCACATGTGCAGGTATGTGCAGCACATGTGCAGGTGTGCATTGCACATGTGCAGGTATGTGCAGCACATGTGCAGGTGTGCATTGCACATGTGCAGGTATGTGCAGCACATGTGCAGGTGTGCATTGCACATGTACAGGTGTGTGCAGCACAAGTGCAGGTGTGCATTGCACATGTGCAGGTATGTGTAGCACATGTGCAGGTGTGCATTGCACATGTGCAGGTATGTGCAGCACATGTGCAGGTGTGCATTGCACATGTGCAGGTATGTGCAGCACATGTGCAGGTGTGCATTGCACGTGTGCAGGTATGTGTAGCACATGTGCAGGTGTGCATTGCACATGTGCAGGTATGTGCAGCACATGTGCAGGTGTGCATTGCACATGTGCAGGTATGTGCAGCACATGTGCAGGTGTGCATTGCACATGTGCAGGTATGTGCAGCACATGTGCAGGTGTGCATTGCACATGTACAGGTGTGTGCAGCACAAGTGCAGGTGTGCATTGCACATGTGCAGGTATGTGTAGCACATGTGCAGGTGTGCATTGCACATGTGCAGGTATGTGCAGCACATGTGCAGGTGTGCATTGCACATGTGCAGGTATGTGCAGCACATGTGCAGGTGTGCATTGCACATGTGCAGGTGTGTGCAGCACATGTGCAGGTGTGCATTGCACATGTGCAGGTATGTGCAGCACATGTGCAGGTGTGCATTGCACATGTGCAGGTATGTGCAGCACATGTGCAGGTGTGCATTGCACATGTGCAGGTGTGTGCAGCACATGTGCAGGTGTGCATTGCACATGTGCAGGTATGTGCAGCACATGTGCAGGTGTGCATTTCACATGTGAAGGGATGTGTAACACATGTGTGCATTGCACATGTGCAGGTACGTATTGCAGGCATGCACTGTTGATGAATGGAAGATGGCGTTTCAAGGTCACCTGCTAAACGGAAATAGCGATTCAGCATCAGATTAAACAGCGGATCGCATCAGGTGTTTTAGAGACGTTACTATTTCAAGTCACATTAGACGATTTGACTGAGTAACATTTTGGTTTCAAGATCACATTTTTAAAACGCATTTCCATGTTAAAAATGTTTAATCAGTAAATCTAGTGTTTTTTTAGCGGACGGATGGAAACCGTAATATTGTGCACCTGGATGAAACGAGCTAAAAAAGCTCACCCTTCCAGGAAGATAGACAAAGTCTTGTTTATTCTATCGTGTATTAAAACACGGTTCAATTTACGATTCTTTTGGCAAAACTCATCGAGAAAATGTTTCACAACATCTAGCGTATCTTGAAAACATTGTGTTCCATTTGAAAAATGAGTCGGTCTCACTATAGTATCCAACGGAATGACCGCATGAACGTTTGCGTACATTGACAAAACAGGAATCAGCAAAATGCACAGCGACAATAGAGCGGCTGCCATTATAACTGTCGCTTTTTTCTTCGTACTTTCCTCCATCTTTCTTACAATTGAAATCCGTGGTTCCTTTTATAGACATAACTGGTGACAGTAAGTGGGGGGGGGGGGCGGTTTTGACGTGTGTGACCTTGACAGTGACGGCTTTGACCTTGACGTCGGTTGTGCGAGGGGCCATGGTGGAAGTAACCGGGGGGACATAGGGGGGGTCTGTTTTTTCCATAGTGAAATGAAATTATGTGGGGGTACATACTACTACCGACATAATGTTCTTGAGATCTACCTTTTATATGCGCGGAGAGAGCGCACTTTTTTCTAATAAGGAAATCGACGCTCTAGAAAAATGGAATTTAGCGCTAAAATTACCTTTAGTACAAGTACCTTTAGTAGTATTTAGCGCTAAAATTACCTTAAGTACAAGTACCCGTTAGTAGGTTGGTTTGGGCACAAAAACTCGGAATATCAAAGTTCAGCCCGCACTTATATGCATAGGGTATAAAAAGTAAATCGCTGATTTGCTGCATTCGGGGGCTCGCAAGCATTTAGTATACAAGCAATACTACTGTACTATTTCACATATCCAGGTAATCAGCAATTAACAATGATCATTAGTAACTCGTTAAGAGGCATCCGACAGCATAAAAAGCTGTTTTTCCTGTGAAACGCCATTCTAAATTTCAATTCAACCCTACATCTGTCGGCTCTAAATCACAAAATTTCCAACGAACCAGTGACTTGCGGGCAAATGTCGCACATCCATTCGCGGGCGCCACTTGTGCCCGGCTGGGAGAAATGTCGCCCCTCCTCGGTTGACGACGCGTTTCGCGTGGAATCTGAGCTGGACGCTTGAGACGGACTGTCGGTCATTTTTTTGTTGAGTTTATCCAGGAAAAAGTACGTTTTCAAAGATTATTTTTCTCATTCGTGTTCGTAATTACTTCATATGAAACCCGGATAATATTCTGCGATATTTTGCATAATATTTTGTTTATAATCCTGAATTGTTTTTCAACTGGAATAAAATGTGTAGAAAAATAGAAAGAAAAGTAGAATAAACCTGTGTTGTGAACAGGAAAAATTGATGCAAACAGACCCAGATGCTGGTGGATTGTATTTTGAAAACTGACAGATAAAGATTTGGGCCACATGCTAAAATTGCATTTTCTGCGCCATTTTGCGCAACAACAAAGCATGTTTGCTTTACACTGACTTTCCAAAAGTGAAAAAGATAAGCGTGTTATCTTGAGAAAACGAACAGCAGTGGTAGCTTTCAGAGCAAAAAATGGTTTTATCGATTTTTTTAGCAGCACACAAGCGAACTTTTTGACAGAAAATTTTAATTTATGATTTAGTAGCGTTAAAATAATAAATAAGAAGTGGTTAAAATGATTTTGAAACGATTTTTTACGCAGTGATGGTGAATATTCTCATCGGTTAAAAAAGATAAGAATCAAGTGAATACGCGCACAAAAACTGCATATTTCTTGCAAAAACAAACGGCATAGCAACGAAATAATGCGGTAGTTTTTTGCTATTGTACATGTGTTGATGTTTGCTGTTGAAAGCGTTGATTATTGCTTATAAGCAGCTTAACGAACTGAAAAATTGTTTTTTTCACTCCTTCGGGAAAAAACTGGAAAATTTTTCAACAAGTCTGACAAGATAAACTTACAGCGAACAAAACCAGGATACGCTCCGCTCCAATACAGCCAGCACACGTCTACTATACACAGTAAAATTTCCACAAACAATTGTACAAATTTTGCACAAGACACATTTTGAACATGGTTTTATTCGATTTTGGTTTTACTCTCCTTAATGTTGCAATCAACACAACACGGTTTGTTTTGATCAAAAATGCACAGTACAAAGATGTTGCAAGTAAAAGTGTGATTATTGCGACAGCCGCAGCATTCTTTTGAGTATTCTAAATAAATTTCAATAAATGAAAGAGCAATTGGTATACGTTTAAAGTCGTTGTTTTGATAGTGAAAAAAAAAAATCTCAAGCACTGTGAAAATGAGCTTCTTGCAAAAAAAAGGCGAGACAAAAATATCACGCAAATATAATATTTTGGCAGTTTCGCAGCATAAAAACCCACAAAAATGTGCAGCATCACAGGTTTGATCACTTTTCTGGAAGCACTTATGTTTCTTCTTTTTTCTCGCCTATGTCTGATACAAAAATAAACGAAAATATAATAACAGCGGTGAAAAATCGAAAACTAAAAAATAAACTCCAGGTATAGACACAGTAAAAAAGCGAACAAAAGACTTGCGCCGCAGTTCCGTTTGAAAATGCCTGAGGAACCACTATCTTTGAAGGTGATTCTACCAGCCCTCAGGGCTTCCAAATAAAGAGCTGTAAAATTGAACGGTGTTTCGTCATCGTTGCAAAGATCCGCTTGATTACAGGCGCAAACTTTCGCGCTGATATTGGCGCCCATGATGTCCGGGCTCGTCAGCGTTACGCATGACTTCATTCGTGGCAGTTTGGGAAACGAGTCCGTGCGTACCTGAAATCAAAACTTTCGTTCCCGTTTGTTAGCTGCTATTATCAATTTTTTTAGATTTGCGACTCATTAGAGTGTTGGAGGAAATTTGGTGCGCCGTTCGACGGAAAATAGGTGCGCACCTATTTACGTTCTCTGCGGCTTAATGCGAGTGCAGACGTAGAAAAGAAATTAGCTTCAATCTTTACGTGGCAATTCAAAGTCGCCTGAGTAACTTGGCCCCATTTAGGGAACTCCGGTTTACTTGGCCAACTTTGAATTCCCGCGTGATGCATGGAACTTTTCACCTACCATCTTCGCAATCGAGTCGAGGCATCCTCTGTAAGCCAACAGTACAAGTCCAATATCTCGAATGGAATCAATGCTGATTCCAGTGCTGGCCGCAGCGCTCGTCAACGTGTCGGACGCTTTTGGTCCACGGTACTGTGACAGCTGCAACGATGCGTAATAAAAAATAAAATGATTAAAGTTTTTAAATAAATTTAAAGTAACGTGACATCTTGACCATATGAGCAATGGATGTCGTCATGATGATCCAGTTTTATAAAAAAGCTAAA
>JASANC010003815.1:0-30732 GCA_030248135.1 Theristus sp. LFF4_11
GCGACGTTTTGAGAAAACAATCTCAACTGGCATTAATAAAAAAATAGGTTAAGGAATTTGAGATGGAGTTTTCTTAAGTAGCAAAAAAGGGCGCCAATTCAAATTGCAAAAAAGTGCCACGCACAACCCCGTTTATTTGATTTTGCAGTTAATTTTTTTAGTTGAGTTGTTTAGATAAAACTTCTCTGTTTTTGAAAAAGTCTTAAGCAATAACTTTTCAACATTTTTCTGTTTTTGAAAACGTTCTCATGCAATAACTGTTTAACCAAATGATAATGAAAAATATTGTCTTGAAAGCAAAGTGCAATGTGCACTTGCAATTTCGATGTCGTTTTGCAACCTGATTAAAAAAAACAATTGCAATGATTCTTCATAGTTGGTTTTCTTTCATCTTTCGCTTTCGGTCAGTTTGAACAGCAACAATTGCCATTAATTGTCGATCGTATGTTAAGGCGCTGTCGCGGATGACCAAAGAGTATCATGATGACTTCGCAGTACAGAGTAACGTTTTTGAGAAAATGATTTGCAGTACAGAGTACCTTTTTTGAGAAAATGATTTGCATTATTAATAATAGGTTAAGAAATTGAGATTTAGCTATCTTAAATAGCAAAAATAAGCGCCAATTCAAATTGCAAAAAAGTGACACGGACACCACTATTATCTTAGTATTATGATGATGATAGATTGACCCGAGCGTATGTGGCTTAATCAATGCCAAGCCTTTTTGATAAAAAATTCAAAAAATGCGAAGTTTTTTAATTTTACCCGTTCACCTCAAACGAAATCAAACTTTTTGCAAGTAAAGTGAAATTGAATGAAACATATATCATTGACATTTTTAAATTACCCGTTTAAAAAAAATTAATGCTTGTTTACCCGTTTACCCATACATGTTCCAAAGCTATTTGTAAAAAGTGAAAATGAATGGAAAATTGAAAACGTAATTTAAAATTCAAAATATCTGTTCAAAAAATCACACAGTTTTGATTTTTTTGTTTGGCAATTTTTTCTAAACCTGCGGTATTAAAAAATTGAAATGCAAAAACATCTGCTTTATTGTGGACTGTCGCACCATTTTAGTTAACCAAGCGTTTCGTTAAGGAACCCGATTTTTTCTGATTTCGCTATTGGTTGTACCGACAACGTAAATATATTTGTTTATATCGAACTCCTCTGAATTCGAAAAAGCACGTCTTAGTCAAAGCTAACTCTTACTTGAGCCAAATTTTTTAAGAATAAAAATTATTGTTATGTATGCCAAGTGCAATGTGAAATTTCAATGAAATTTACTTGTTTTGAATCCAAAGTGCAACTTGCAATGCCGATGTCGATGTGCGTTTTGCAACCCGATTTTTAAAAACTTAAAGTTTAAAAACAAAAAAGTTAAAACTTTTTTCAAAGACGGTTTTGTTACATCTATCCCAGTCGATCATCAAGTTTTGATCAGCCACGCTTCCGCCTATGCTGCGCTGAACTGTCTCTGTTGACCAAAGAGCATCATGATGACTTCAGTAATGAAGAGCGTTTTGAGTAGACAATTTCAAATGGCATTGATATTAGGTAAAGAAAATTGATTTTTTTTAAATAGCAAAAATGGGCGCCAATTCAAATCGGCCAAAAATGACACGCGGTTACAGACAGACAGACAGACAGACACTTTGTAAATTTAATAATATAGACTAGCCAATTGACCCGAGCGTATGTGGCTTAATCAATGCCAAGCCTTTTTGGTGAAGTGGCATTGACTTAGAAAGAAAAAACAGTAACGTTTACTGAATAATAACCCTGAAGAAAATTTACCTTGTGCTGCAGTGAAGTCGCCTACAATACAATATTTTTTAATGTTATTCAAATAAATAAAAAAAATGCGAAGTTTATGATTTTGCTATTTTTACCCGTTTACCCTAACCGAAGGCACCCCTTTTTGCAAGTGAAGTAAAAATGAAAAAAATATAAAAACTAACGTTTTTTTCATTTACCCGTTTTAAAAAGCCAATGCTTTTTTACCCGTTTACCTAAGCCAAGCCTTTTTGCAAAGTGAAAATGCGAAGGTTATGATTTTGCTATTTTTACCCGTTCACCCTAACCTAAGTCAAGCCTTTTTGTAAGTTAAGTAAGATTGAAAAAAATATAAAAATTAACGTTTTTTTCATTAAAAAATACCCGTTTTAAAAAGCTAATGCTTCTTTTACCCGGTTACCCTAACATAAGCCAAGCCTTTTTTCTAAAGTGAAAAATGAATAGAAGAAACAAAAAAGTGACGTTTATAATTTCGTTTTAAAGTCATTGTTTCTTTTACCCGTTTACCCCAACATGACCCAAACATTTTGCAAAGTGAAAATGAATGGTAAATACCATTTCGACCCAATTAAAAAACTAACTTTTTTCAGAGACGGTTTTGTCACATCTTTCGCAGTCGCTCGTCAAGTTTTGAGCAGCAACAATTGCCAGTTGCCCATCGTGCGTTACGTTGAAATTAAATATTGTTGACGTTGAATACGTTGTTTTGAATCAAAAGTGCAACTTGCAATTGCAATGCCGATGTCGATGCGCGTTTTGCAACCCGATTTTTAAAAACAAAAAAGTTCAAAAACTTTTTTCACAGACGGTTTTGTTACATCTTTCCCAGTCGATCATCAAGTTTTGATCAGCCACGCTTCCATTTGCCTATGCTGCGCTGAACTGTCTCTGTTGACCAAAGAGTATCATGATGACTTCAGCTATATGAAGAGCGACGTTTTGAGAAAACAATCTCAACTGGCATTAATAAAATATTATCTAAAAATGCGGGAGACGCATATAAAAGGAGGAATATGGCCTTGTGTAAGCAGTGAAAGACTTGGCTCGACAACGCTTTTCAAATCTCTGATGTGGTACACACGGATACAAGTACATAAGAGTCATATTTTTGCGCCGCGTTTGTTGTTTAAAAGCTTGCTGAAAAGCGTAAAAACTTTGAAGTTATCTAGATATTTTTCAATTGTCCTCTTCAGTTTAGTCTAAAATCACATCATGTGCGAAATTCTGTACAGCATGGCCGAATAAATGAGGCAGTCCATCAAGGCGGGATTAGTCGCTGATTAGGAGTTGTCTTTTTCAAAAATGCCAACATAATTTCCAATCATGTGTGCAAGGGAGAAAGAATGAACAGAATAATACGGATAATCCATTAGTTTAAAAAAACGCGTCAAATTTGGCATACAATTTGGTTTCTGAACTTCTTTTTCTTTCATTCAAAATTCGCGCGCTCCTTGCACCCTGAAAAAAACTGCCATGTTTAATCGGCTATACTGTAAATTCTGTGCAAAAAACAGAAACATCAGAGATTGCAAAACATTGCTGCATGTAGCTTTATCGTTGTTGCTGACGTACGCACCGCTGTGCATACAGCAGCACCAGTGCAAAAAGTGTTGTCTTCCGTTGATTTTCACCCTTTTTACCAAACTCTTGTGACAGGATAAACCGGTCAGTCATTGCCTTTGCCACAGAAGGACACCTTGCGTTCCCAATGCCTCTGCGATACACTTTGTGCAAACCAGTGTCAGCGATCTAAAGTCTGAGTTATTTTAGTAGTTTTAGAGGTCGCTAAAAGCTAGAAAAAAGCAAATGTGAAAGTTTCATTTGTCTACAATGTACGAGGGTTGCCACTTGCAACCGAAATAAAAAATAAACGGCGCAAAAATATGACTCTTATGTACTTGTATCCGTGTGTACCACATCAGAGATTTGAAAAGCGTTGTCGAGCCAAGTCTTTCACTGCTTACACAAGGCCATATTCCTCCTTTTATATGCGTCTCCCGCATTTTTAGATAATATTCTGACTTTTACATAAGCCCCAAAGGTCGGACCAAAATCACAATACGTTGGTCACACATTCTTCTAAACCCCGGACAACTCAGGTTTTTCATTTTTCGTTTTTAGGCCAATTTCGTCTATGCTATTTTTACGGCCGATTCGCCCAAAATCGTCACGATTCAGTACCTAGAAATGCTCACATAAGAAAACTGACCCAAAAGCCGTGATCGGCGCAATGAATTACCATGGAAAACACCGATTTCTTGTTTTTCATTTCTAGACCGGTTTCACTAAATTCCACTGCCGATTCGCCCCAAATCGTCACGATTCTGTAACTAGAGTTGCTCACTTGAAAAAACTAACACAAAATCCGTGATCAGCGCATTGAATTACCCTGGAAAACACCCTTTTCTTATTTTTCGTTTCTGGACCGATTTCGCCAATTTCCACGGCCGATTCGCCCGAAATCGTCACGGTTCAGCATCTAGAGTAGCTCACGTAAGAAAACTAACCAAAATCCGTGATCACCGCATTGAATTACCCTGGAAAACATCTTTTTCTCGTTTTTCGTATCCGGATTGATTTCGCCAATTTCCACGACCGATTCGCCCGAAATCGTCACGATTCAGTATCTAGAGTTGCTCACATAAGAAAACTAATCAAAAATCCGTGATCAGCGCATTGAATTACCATGGAAAACACCCTTTTCTTGTTTTTCGTTTCTGGACCGATTTTGCCAATTTCCACGGCCGATTCGCCCGAAATCGTCACGATTCAGCATCTAGAGTTGCTCACGTAAGAAAACTAACCCAATATCCGTGATCAGCGCATTGAATTACCCTGGAAAACATTTTTTCCTTGTTTTTCGTTTCTGGACCGATTTCGCCGATTTCCACGGCCGATTCGCCCGACATCGTCACGATTCAGCATCTAGAGTTGCTTGCATAAAAAACTAACCCAAAATTCGTAATCAGCGCATTGAATTACCCTGGAAAACACCCTTTTCTTATTTTTCGTTTCTGGACCGATTTCGCCAATTTCGACGGCTGATTCGCCCGAAATCGTCACTATTCGGTATCTAGAGTTGCTCACGTAAGAAAACTAACCCAAAATCCGTGATCAGCGCATTGAATTACTCTGGAAACACCCTTTTCTTGTTTTTCGTTTCTGGACCGATTTCGCCAATTTCGACGGCCGATTCGCCCGAAATCGTCACGATTCGGTATCTAGAGTTGCTCACATAAGAAAACTAACCAAAAATCCGTGATCAGCGCATTGAATTACACTGGAAAACATAGTTTTCTTGTTTTTCATTTCTGGACCGATTTCGCCGATTTCCACGGCCGATTCGCCGGAAATCGTCACGATTCAGCATCTAGAGTTGCTCACGTAAGAAAACTAACCCAAAATCCGTAATCAGCGCATTGAATTACTACGGACTAGACCTTTTTCCTATTATTTTTCGTAGCTCAGACAAAATTTGTAAGAGTGAAAACTGATACTCAGCCAAAATGCTACGAACTTTCAAAAATGCACAATTTTAACTCAAAAAAGTGCCCGGGCAAAAAAATAAACTAAATTTTCAGAAAATACGGATGAAATTACCCTAGGAAACATTTTTGTTCAACTGTGAAAGTGTCCCAGCTAAAAATTGAAAGGGCGAACACTTGAAACCAGGTAAAAACCCTTCGATTTTTGAAAAATGCCCATTTTTTACCCAAAAAGTGGGTCAGGGCAAAAAATTAACCCAATTTTCAAAATCTCCAGGTGAAATTACCCCAGGAAACATTTTTGTTTGACTGTGAAAGTGTCGCAGGTAAAAATTGAAAGGGCGAACACATATGATTACATACCAGAAAAAAAAAAAATAGAAACAAAAATAAGTAACATAAATTTCAGAATAGGTTTTTCGTGTCTACAGCGTATGAAAAGTTGTCCGATAAAAATTTTTTCGCGGCTCCAAGCACAACTTTGGGTGTTCGTTTCGTGTGCACAGGAGCAGGTTTGTAGCTTATACTATGCTCGCTGGACGCAGCGAGCAAATTTGAAAAAAGCGCGCGAGGGGATAACGGCTCATATTATGCGTGATGCGCTGTCCGCTCGCTGGCGCTCGCTCGCGCATCCGCATGAATAGGTTAAGGAAATCGAGATGGATTTTTCTTAAATTGCAAAAATGAGCGCCAATTCAAATTTCATGAAAATGACAGGGACAGACAGACAGACAGACAAATTGCATTTTTAGTATAATAGAAGCCTGGGAGGCACAGGCAAGAAGCCGGGACCTCTGCCCGCAAACATGCATGTCCATTTCAGCACAAGTATGCTACAGTATACTGTACGTACAGTATGCTGCTACTTTATACAAATGTCAGCTTTTCGCAGAACAAAGAGCTCACGAAAGTCGAAGATGATGAGATCAGAGTTGAAAGAAAACATACGTACAAGAGCCACAAATTGGTTGTGTTCGACTTCAAACAAACCCGATACATTCGTTCTTCATTATTATAACTAGCAAATTGACCCGTGCCTACGGCACGGTTAGCTGATAACTACAATTATTAGTAGCAGTAGCAACACAATCATATCTGCATTGCCATTCAAAATATGAAAAACAATCTTTTTAATCAGCAACAAACAACTGCCATTTAAAGTATCAAGATAAACTCTGATTTATTACCTTCTTCAATGTCGCTTAATTGTCGTTTCATTCTTCTTTGTATTCCATTGTCATTCCCGTTTAAAGTATCAAAAAACAATGTTCTTTGATCAGCGACAATTAACAGCCATTCCCCTCAAAATATCAAAAATCAATCTTGTTTTGTTAGCTTTTCCATGTCGTCAAATGTCGTTCAACTACCATTCCTAATCAAAAAAAATAAAAAAACGTCGTTTGATCTGCAACAATTAACCGATACCGGTTTAAAATATTTGAAAAACTAAAAGCAAGCTGTTTCAGTCAGCTGCACTTCGCTGTCATTTCTTTTCAGTATAACAAAAACAATCTTGTATTATGATCAGCAACAACTATCCCGTTCAGAAAGCAATCTTTCAATCTTTTTAGTCAGTTTCATTTCACTGTGATGACCGTTAAAAGTATAATAATACAATCTTTGATCAGCAACACTCAAATGCTATTCCCGTTCAAAATATAAAAAAAATCATTCCCGTTTAAGGGTTCAAAAAACAATCTTTTGATGATGAGCCACAATTAACAGTTATTCCCGCTCAAAGCATCAAAAATCAATCTTTGCTATTCCTGTTAAAAAAAATTAAAAAAACATGTCGTTTGATCAGCAACAATCAGCTGATACCGGTTTACAATATTTAAAAAATTGAAAGCAATCTGGTTCAGTCAGCTGCATTTCGCTGTCATTTCTGTTCAGTATAACAAAAACAATCTATCTATCTATCTATCTATCTATCTATAATACTAAGATAGTAACTGTGTAAGTCAGGTCCGTTCCGCTACGTTGATTGGCTATTAAAATTTACAAGTTTGAGCCAATTTTGCTATTTAAGTCATCATCAGCTGAATACTCATACTCCATTTTCTAATGACAATGCAAAGTTCAAATCGTCATTCCACATGACGTTAGTCATCATGTCATCATCAGCTGAATACTCATACTCAATTTTCTAATGACAATGCAAAGTTAAAATCGTCATTCCACATGACGTTAGTCATCATGATGCCTTTTGCTCAAGAGCGACAACAAACAAGCGAGACAATCGTAAGAATTGCAAGGACTCCATTGTAGACGATGGAGTTTTTTCACAAAAAACGAGTTTTTAAAACAATCGCTTGACGTTAGTCATCATGATGCCTTTTGCTCAAGAGCGACAACAAACAAGCGAGACAATCGTAAGAATTGCAAGGACTCCATTGTAGACGATGGAGTTTTTTCACAAAAAACGAGTTTTTAAAACAATCGCTTGCAAGTTGATCGCTCTTTTTACAAGATCTTATATATCTATTATACTAAGATAGTAATAGTAACTGTGTAAGTCAGGTCCGTTCCGCTACGTTGATTGGCTATTAAAATTTACAAGTTTGAGCCAATTTTGCTATTTAAGTCATCATCAGCTGAATACTCATACTCCATTTTCTAATGACAATGCAAAGTTAAAATCGTCATTCCACATGACGTTAGTCATCATGTCATCATCAGCTGAATACTCATACTCCATTTTCTAATGACAATGCAAAGTTAAAATCGTCATTCCACATGACGTTAGTCATCATGATGCCTTTTGCTCAAGAGCGACAACAAACAAGCGAGACAATCGTAAGAATTGCAAGGACTCCATTGTAGACGATGGAGTTTTTTCACAAAAAACGAGTTTTTAAAACAATCGCTTGCAAGTTGATCGCTCTTTTTACAAGGTAGACTTTTTATAAAGCCGGTGTTTAGAACGAGTATTTAGAAAATCGTTGCTTTTTCCTTCATTTGTTTTTATCATAGAAAATGCGTCACTTAGGATAGAAAAGCCACATAACAAAAAAAGCGACCGTTTTACACAATGGGTACTCAGAAACGTGTTGCTTTTTGTTGCACTCAATCAAAAAGAACTGGCTTAGGTTAGGGTAAGCGGGGAAAAGAAGTAAACATTCAAAACAAAAGCGGGAGCTTTAAAAATGCATCACTTAGGATAGAAAAGCTACATAACAAAACAAAAGCGACCGTTTTACACAATGGGTACTCAGAAACGTGTTGCTTTTTGTTGCACTCGAAATACTTGAACTGGCTTAGGTTAGAGTAAGCGGGGAAAAGAAGTAAACATTCAAAACAAAAGCGGGAGCTTTGCTACGGATATTCAGTAAAATGTTGCTGTTTTGTCATTTCCATTCTATCAAAAATCCTTGGCTAAGGTTAGGGTTGAAAATAAGAGAAGTAAACATACCACACAAAAGTGGCTGTTTTGCAGCGAATATTCAGAAAAGTTTTGCATTTTTCGTCATTTAAACTTTAAAAGGCTTGGCTTAGGTGAGCTTTGCTACGGGTATTCAGTAAAATGTTGCTGTTTTGTCATTTCCAGTCTATCAAAAATCCTTGGCTAAGGTTAGGGTTAAAGGTAAGAGTAGTAAACATACCACACAAAAGTGGCCGTTTTGCAGCGAATATTCAGAATTTTTTTGCATTTTTCGTCATTTAAACTTTAAAAACCTTAGCTTAGGTTAGAGTAAGCGGGAAAAAGAAGCAACTTATCAAAACGAAAGTTGGCGTTTTGCAACAATTGTTCAGAAGTGTTGCCTTTTTGACATTTACACTCTAAAAGGCCTGGCTTAGGTTAGGGTAAGCGGGTAAAAAACCATTACCAAGTCAAAAGCGGGTGCTTTCCAATGGGTATTTAGAACAGTGTTGCCTATTCAGAAATGACAGCTGCCTGAAGCAGATTGCTTTTCTTAAACCTGTATTTTAAACTGGAACAAAAACTTAAACCGGTATCAGTTAATTGTTGTTAACCAAACGACATTGTTTTTTTATAATTTTTTTAACAGGAATGGCGATTGAACAACATGTGACGACATTGAAAAGCTAACCAAACAAGATTAATTTTAAAACTTTAAGCGGGAATGGCTGTTAATTGATGCTGATCAAAGGAGATTGTTTTTTGGATACTTTAAACGGGAAGGACAGTGGAATGCAACTGATTAGAAAAGAATGAAAGGACAAATAAGCGACATTGAAAAGCTAATAAATGCGAGAATTGATTTTGATACTTTAATAGGGAATGGCAGTTGTTTGTTGCTGATTAAAAAGGTAGCGGATTTTGAGTCCGCGTCGTGGGCAAGGTCAAAAGGGGAAAACCAACTCAAAAATAATAGTTGTATTTATCAGCTAACCGTGCCGTAGGCACGGGTCAATTTGCTAGTAGTGTATATGATCAGCAACAACTATCCCGTTCAAAAAGCAATCTTTTAAACTTCTTAGTGAGTTGCATTTTACTGTCATGACCGTTAAAAGTATAATAATACAATCTTTGATCAGCAACACTCAAATGCTATTCCCGTTCAAAATATAAAAAAATCATTCCCGTTTAAGGTGTCAAAAAACAATCTTTCGATGATGAGCGACAATTAACAGTTATTCCCGCTCAAAGCATCAAAAATCAATCTTTGCTATTCCTGTTCAAAAAATAATAAAAAAAACATGTCGTTTGATCAGCAACAATCAGCTGATACCGGTTTACAATATTTAAAAAATTGAAAGCAATCTGGTTCAGTCAGCTGCATTTCGCTGTCATTTCTGTTCAGTATAACAAAAACAATCGTGTATATGATCAGCAACAACTATCCCGTTCAAAATTTAAAAAATTGAAAGCAATCTGGTTCAGTCAGCTGCATTTCGCTGTCATTTCTGTTCAGTATAACAAAAACAATCGTGTATATGATCAGCAACAACTATCCCGTTCAAAAAGCAATCTTTTAAACTTCTTAGTGAGTTGCATTTTACTGTCATGACCGTTAAAAGTATGATAAAACAATTTTTGATCAGCAATGCCCAACTGCTTCGTTCAAAATTCCCGTTCAAAATATTTAAAAAACCTCTTCTGATCAGAATCATTCAACTGTTACTCGTTAAAAAAATGATCGATTGTATGTGGATCGTTCCACTGCTTCGCCGTCGATCATGGCCACATCTTTGTTGATGCTGCAATCTATATCTTGTGGAACTACAATCTATTTCTTGTTCAGAAACAATCAATTACTTCTTGTTAGCTATTGTAATTCGATTGAAGTTCTATCTTTTCCGTGTAAAGGAGGCGGAGTAATGTTGAATGATGTGTGGAAAAGCCGCACAGCTGAAAAGATGTGTCGCACCCGAACGCACCCGAACGTAGTTCGAATACGATATAAAATAAAATTATTTAGTGAGGAAAGATTCTGATTAGCTTTTTCCCGAATTTTTTGCACGAATCTGCCGACAGAATACGGCAAGTTTCGGTGATTTCAAATTGCCGCACAGCCATGAAAAATTTTCTCTATCTTTGCGTGCAAACGCATATTGATTAATAAGAAATCTTTTTAATAAGAAAGATAATAGATGGCAAACAGCAGCAACAGCCAAATCAAAGTGGTCGATTGTTTTCATTGCATGAGAATGATGATGATCAGGACTTTGTACAGAACATAGAGAGTAAAAAATTCTCATGAATCTTGAAGTAAAAATGGAGTGCAGCTGGAGATGATGATATATATATGGCAAATTCAGAATAGCTTGGCGCCAATTCAAATCGACCAAAATTGACACGCTAAGACACACGGTCTTCCTGTTTTAGTAATATAGATAGATAGATGCAAAGTTACGCATGTGCTCCGTGTTTTCTGAGACGCAAAAAGCACAGAATTCAAAGAGAAACCAAACAAAACTTTATATTGCAGAAAGAAAATTTCTAAAAGACAATATCCAACCGGTAGTGGCAATGATGACATCGAATCTGAAGAACCATCCGATTCTATTGCCGTTCGTACTGCTGCTGCTGTTTGCGGCTACACCGTACACCACGGTTGCGGAGGACGGCTTTCTGAAAACGTTGACCAATGGTAATTCAGAAGAAATATTTCGCAATAATCGCGACAGCCGTCAACCACCGGACAAATCGCTCGCCTGTTTCATCGACAGTTCCACCGGCGACTGCGTTCCGATCGAGCCGCTCACGGCGCTCGTGTTCGCGCAGCTGCTCGCTCGACAACAACAGGCGCCGGCCAATCAGCGCGCAGCACACGAATTCAGCTGATGAGCGTACATTCGAACTCTAAATTATAGGGAATCAGCTGATTGGTTGGTGGCCACGTGCATGCATGTGCTTTCTGTACAGGCGTACACCGCGCCCACAGCAATCTGCACAGAGCGCATGCATCACGATCATCAACCAATCAGCTAGTTGCATATGATATTGAGTTACACCATATGTACATAAATGAGTGAAAACTGTGTCCCTATAATATCGACATCGATTTGTTGCAACGGCGACAATTCCAGTTTCAAATATTTCAAATCACACTGTTTTTGTTTTAAACTTTCTTCAGTTTTTAGAACCTTCCACTCAGAACGGTGGCCAGAAACATAGACCGATGGGTCTTTTGTAAGATGGCATCAAAACGGGGTTTTGTAAAAAAGTTGCCGCAAAAAGAAACTTTCAAGAATCGTCGCACAAGAATCGCGTTGCAACAAAGTCAACATCGATATCTCTCGAAGTGCGGTGACGCACCGAAAACAAATAAAAAATAGGAAAATCCCAAATCCCTGCAGATGTTTTCGAAGTTGCTTCAGAAGACGCAATGTTTTAAAAAAATGAAAAGTACTTTTTATTATGGGAAACAGTATCATCCATCATTGCAGGGTGCGAAAGGATCATCGAAAGCACGTGTACCGGTATCAGTGGAGTGGATCACCTGCATGCAGCTGACCACCCAACCATTTCTTTCAATCGTCCAAAAGACACGAAGCAGTTGGAAAATCTTGTATTACTAGCCTATTGACCCGAGCGTATGTGGCTTAATGCATGTGGCAATGCCAAGCCTTTTTGGTGAAGTGGCATTGACTTAGAAAGAAAAAACAGTAACGTTTACTGAATAATAACCCTGAAGAAAATTTACCTTGTGCTACCGTGAAGTCGCCTACAATACAATATTTTTAATGTATTTAAATAAATAAAAAATGCGAAGTTTATGATTTTGCTATTTTTACCCGTTTACCCTAACCGAAGGCAAGCCTTTTTGTATGTGAAGTAAAATTGAATAAAAAATATAAAAACTAACGTTTTTTTCATTTACCCGTTTTAAAAAGCTAATGCTTTTTTACCCGTTTACCTAAGCCAAGCCTTTTTTGTAAAGTGAAAATGCGAAGTTATTGATTTTGCTATTTTTACCCGTTCACCCTAACCTAAGTCAAGCCTTTTTGTAAGTTAAGTAAGAATGAATAAAAAATATAAAAAATAACGTTTTTTTCATTAAAAAATACCCGTTTTAAAAAGCTAATGCTTCTTTTACCCGGTTACCCTAACATAAGCCAAGCCTTTTTTCTAAAGTGAAAAATGAATAGAAGAAACAAAAAAGTGACGTTTATAATTTCGTTTTGCAGTCATTGCTTCTTTTTACCCGTTTACCCCAACATGACCCAAAGATTTTGCAAAGTGAAAATGAATGGTAAATACCATTTCGACCCAATTAAAAAAATAACTTTTTTTCAGAGACGGTTTTGTAGCATCTTTCGCAGTCGCTCGTCAAGTTTTGAGCAGCAACAATTGCCAGTTGCCCATCGTGCGTTACGTTGAAATTATCGCGCATAAACCATGGTGTATCAATTTGAAAATGAAACATGGAGTATCAACTTCAATGAAATTTACTTGTTTTAAATCCAAAGTGCAACTTGCAATGCCGATGTCGATGTGCGTTTTGCAACCCGATTTTGAAAAACAAAAAAATTTCAAACTTTTTTCAAAGACGGTTTTGTTACATCTTTCCCAGTCGATCATCAAGTTTTGATCAGCCACGCTTCCATTTGCCTATGCTGCGCTGAACTGTCTCTGTTGACCAAAGAGTATCATGATGACTCCAGCTATGAAGAGCGACGTTTTGAGAAAACAATCTCAACTGGCATTAATAAAAAAATAGGTTAAGGAAATTGAGATGGAGTTTTCTTAAGTAGCAAAAATGGGCGCCAATTCAAATTGGAAAAAAGTGCCACGCACAGACACTTTGTAAATTTAATAATACTAGCCAATTGACCCGTGCCTACGGCACGGTTAGCTGATAATACAATTATTATTTTTGAGTGGATTTTGGCTTTTTGAACCGTGCTAAAAATGCATTGCACTTTGATTTTAAGCTGCTTTAGTCGTTCCCGTTCAAATGATCAAAAACAATCTTCTGATCCGGAACACAATCTTTACTGCATTCCCTATTAAAGTTAAAAACAATCTTTTTTTAATCACCAATGGTTAATTGCTGTTCCCGTTGAAAATATGTAAAGCGATTTTAAAGTTAGTTGAATTCAAACGACAAAAAGTAACATTTTATAAAAATCGTTTTTGAATGTAATGTAATTTCAATTTTGAATTTTTGGTTTTGAAATTGACACATTTCTAATTAAACCCGCGTGTTAAAAACAAATTTAAAATGCGAAGTTTATAATTTTGCTGTTATGTTTTTTACCCGTTCACCCTGCTCCAAGCCAATCCTTTTTTGTACAGTGACAATACAAAAAAGTTAACAAAATATGTAAAAAATGACGTTTAAATAAAAAAACATTAAAAACTGTTTTTATACCTTAACATATACCCTAACATAAGGCAAGCTTTTTCGCAAAGTGAAAATGAACAAATAACTGCTTTGAAAGCCATCTTGCTTTCTGATCAGATTTTTAGTTTATCACGCACTTGATTAACAAACCCCGTTTATTTAATTTTGCAGTTAATTTTTTTCGTTGAGTTGTTTAGATAAAACTTTTCTGTTTTTGAAAAAGTCTTAAGCAATAACTTTAAACGTTTTTCTGTTTTTGAAAACGTTCTCATGCAATAAATGTTTAACCAAATGATGATGAAAAATATTGCAACGATTCTTCATAGTTGGTTTTCTTTCATCTTTCGCTTTCGGTCAGTTTGAACAGCAACAATTGCCATTAATTGTCAATCGTATTTTAAGGCGCTGTCGCGGATGACCAAAGAGTATCATGATGACTTCGCAGTACAGAGTAACTTTTTTGAGAAAACGATTTTGCATTAATAATAGGTTAAGAAATTGAGATTTGCAATGTAGCTATCTTAAATAGCAAAAATACGCGCCAATTCAAATTGCAAAAAAGTGACACGGACACCACTATTATCTTAGTATTATGATAGATTAGGCTAGCAATTAACGAATCAAACTAATCAAATTATCATATATGAAGAACCTATCGTGAATAAACGTTGACAAAACTTTGTGGGGTTTCATTTTTTCTACCACCCACCCAACGACGAAAATGAATGCTTCCGAAGTTCTGATAATTAAAGTTCTTTACTATCATGGTAGACCGTCATTTTTATTCGTTTAAATGCCGCGGAAAATTTTCAAAATAACACATTAAATCGGTTCAAGACTTTTTTGTAACCGAAATTCTTACAAAATAAGTTAAATCAACAGATCATATTGCCGAAAAAACTTTTGATCGAAATTTCACGCAATGCAGTTTAATTGATTTGTAGTTTAGTCGCAATTTCCCGTGATAGAAGGATTGAGGATTGATCAAAGGAACTTGAAACGCTTTCACGACAAATAATTTACATTCTGCCGCCTCCCAATATTTTTCTGTGAATGACGTGACGCCAACAAGAGCTACAGTATGATTGTTTGAACCTGTCACTTTTTTCGCAGGACACCGAGTTTGCAAAAGAAGAAAAAAACGGGATTGGAGTTACGAGCAAAGCCACAAATGGATTTCAACAAAACCCGATTGCAATTCGAAGTTTCGCATGCTGTGTTCTGCAAAAAAGTGACAGGTTTAAACGAACACACTGTAGAATAGACACGGACGCCTTGAAAACTTGGGATACAAAAAACACACAACGGACCACACACACGCTTTGAGCAATGGAATAATGCAAGGACGTATAATTGACAGAACAAGCCAACAAAATCATAACTTGACAATTTGACAACAACAAACAAACAAAAGCAACCAAACTGGTGAGAATTCAAGAACGAGACAAGAAAAAGTGAACTTCAAGCATTTTTCTGCTATTCAAATTTTCACTATAATAGCAAGTTCAACAGAAAACAGCTGTCATGATCGAAAGAATTTCTATTTCTTTTATTTTTTGCAATATCTTACGTTGGAATAACAGAAATGTGAAGCAAAATGATTCATAAGTACGAGGTCTACTTGAGTCTATCGGGCAAATCAGTGACCGGATTTGAAATTCCCGAGAATAACGCTCCCTGAAAATCGTTCTTTCCAAACCTGTTTTTTTTTGTTCGAATGAACCGTGATGTGCGCACGAGGTGGAATTCGAATGGCTGAACACTCAGAAAAAATGCGACTCGAAGAAAGAAGAACCAGAACACCACGCCAGAAGAGCTGCTGGTGTCCTACAAATCGGAGCAATTGCTATTCAAAGTTTTGTCTTCACCCCAATCGTTGGCGCCCCATGAATCGAGATGGCCTTGAAATGGGAGCAGCGAGGAAACCCACCAACAAAGAAGAAAGCCATCGCAACACACGAAGCCGCACATCACAGTCACGCACAACCGCCCATCGGTGCGCACACACGCACATTTGAGAACAGCAAAATCAAACAAACAACACACAACACACACACAGTGTGACAGTGATCAATCAGCGTCATAATCGTCGTCAATGATTCGTCCGTTGTGCCTGGTGGCGGTCGTTGAGGCGCCCGATGAGCTCGTGCTGGTGGTGCACGCTGCCGCAGTCTCCAGTGCGTCTTGCTGCTGCTGGCGCTCCAACTGCGCGCGGTACTGCTGCTGTTCGGCGAGATCACGCGCCTGACGCAAGGCAAACAGCGGTTGCTGTTTTTGCAGAAATACAGAGAACCATTCTACAACTTGGTTGATTTGTTGTTTGTTGCTTTGTGCAATCCATTTTTATCAAGATATATGCAATTCAGCTGATTGATTGGTGCGACCGTGATGCATAATCTGTGAGCAGGCGGTCTGCCGTGGAGGCGGAGTTCACGCCTGCACAGACTGCGTGCTCGCCAACTAATCAGCGAATTGCATCACATCATTGACTCGACAATACGAGTGCTAGCTGGGCATTCTTTGACGGTTTCACTCGATTGACAAAGACCATTCGCAAGAAAAAGAAGAAACGTTCAGTTATGAGAGACGCTCCTACTGGCGAGAACCGCAAGCGTGCTACGGACCCTCCGACCTTTTTTTACGAATCCAAATTTCTGAACAAATCAACACAACACAAAGCACAAACACCAACGCACAACGCAGGAGGGGCCAGTTTTATAAACGCTCAACAGTCCAATAGTGCTATACCACGGCGGAACGCCAGAATGGAACTCACAACAATTTTCAATTTCCACACGTGACGTTGAGGAGCAAACATTGGCGAATCAGGAATCAGGTTACGTGAAGAAAAAAACTGTGGTGTTTCACGACTTCATTCAGGCATAGGCTTAGTGGTGTAGCAGTATTGGACTACGAAAGGGGCATTCATGAAGCAGTATTGAAAGACGCGTAGCCACGTTATAACATAGCTACGCGGTCACTAGATACTACTTGATAATGCCGCTTAAGCTTTTATGAAACCGGTTCAAGCAGGGTTTTTTACCTGCATATGATGAGGTATGGCGCAGGTAAACATTTTGCCGTGCAGGTAAAGTTTGAAGCTGCCCTGCACTCATGCAGGTAACTTTTTGGGAAGACGTCGTCGTCGTTACTCGACCAGTTGAACTTTTGGTGATTATAAAAGACGAATCTTCAAAATCACCAACCACTCCACGAAAATCAGACGCCAGTCACACCAAACCTCCTGCTCCTGTCTGGCCTTCTCGATGAGCTCCTGCTGTCGTCGGTACAGCTCCTCCTCCGGAATGCCGCAGTTCTCGAGTCGTGAGTTTTTGCGTTTCAATCGGCGATCCGCGTGCTCCTGGCACTCCTCGAGCACCGACTTGGCGGCGTCCACGTACACGACCGGGTAGTCCATCTGATGGAGCGCATTGACGACGTGCTCGTGCGTGATTGTCTTGCGTTGCTCCAACACGCTGAGTTTCTGCGCCTGCGTGAGTTTTGCATTGAATGTATAACGTGCTGGCTCGCTCACCTGAACATCCGGTGAAAATGGAACGCGCAATAAATTATTGTGGATTTATTCAAACGTGTCCGGACTAAAATGACGTCATTTGCTTTTAAAAACGCCCGTTTGTCAGAGAACAGGCTCTAAAGTGTCAGTTTGGTGTGACTGATTCGACTTTCACCATTTGTTTACGGGAAGAAATCGGCTAAACGGAAAGTCTGATTTGTTGTGAACGGCAAGCGCATGTTTGGCGGCACATGACGTCATTTCAGTGGGACACGTTTAAAAAAATAGGTCATACTTGAATGTACAGTCGAGCTATGAATTAAAGGCAATCCTGGTGATTGGTTGGTGATGATGCGTTCTACGCAGGGCGTTGCTGGGGAGGTCGGGTCTGTGCTATCCTGGCACAGAAAGCATTCGTCACGTGCATCACCAACAAAACCAATCAGCTGACTTGATTGCCGTCAATTAATTTAGAGTTGGAGACTGTGTAAACTGCGAGTGAAGATTGAAAATCATGCGTTCCAAGACGTTTTCGACCGGCACGATTCCTGCAGAACTGCAGAGTGATCAACACACCCACCAACCTCTCGTGACAGATGACGGATGAACGCGATGCAACACTGGTGCACCATCTCGCGGCAGTCGTTCGAGATGCGCGTCTCGCCAAGCGTGTCCTTGATGATCTGATTCACTGACTTGGCTGGCAGACTCACCTGCAGCAGAATGGTGCATTGCTCAGACAGCTCTCGGGTGGGCGAGGTGGAGGCTCGTTGGTTGAAAAACGGCCACGTTTTGGAAAGAACGATCAAATACAACTTGCCTCCTCCTATCTTCCTAATCGGATATTCCTCCCATCACACACAACACGAATTTAACTCACACTAACAGAAACTTAGGTTTTCCAACCGAAAAAAGTAGAATGAAGTGAAAAAACGTGGCCATCAGAGAAAAAGGACAAACCGCGTCGTCGTCGCTGCACGTCGGCTCATCGGCCGTCGACGGCTCTCCGGCCATTGAAAATACATCCATGATGACTCGTAAAAATGTTCACGTCAAAACCAAAAACTCTCTTCGGGTGTGCTGTGTTGTTTTGTCAAGAGGTTTGGAATTTATGTCTGAAATCATGTTTTGTTTGATGATTTGTGCACCGAATCTCATACAAAAATACGTGGAAATAGGAGTTCATAGTGCACAGTGCACACTAAAAAATTTCGTGCTCTTGCTTTGAAACGTTATTGCCATCAATAAAACACGCCTTGCACCTGCATGGAAAAATAGTCGGTCAGCTCTGGTTGGGAAGTTTCCCATTTTCGCAAAGTGCGAAAAAACGAAAGAATCTTGTCCATGCACCACAGGTTTTTATTTTTTATCAATGAAAAACTCGCTATTTCATTCGCTCAGTCAACAATAATAACAAACGCAAACAAGTCAACGAACACATGAGAGGCAGACCCGGACTAGGGTGTGGTGTAGTACCACGTACGCGGAGCGCGTACCTCAAACCAGAGTACGTTCCGTCTCGCTAAAACGTTTTAGGGACGCGACACGCTTCGGGCGGTGAGAGACCAATCCACAGTACATACACCATTGAAACAAGTACGAGACAAAAGAAATCACTGGCAAATGCACGCTGCGTTCCAGAGCTGGTTGCACGCGTGGTAAAGGCGATTGATTGTCAATGGAAGCCTCTATACACAACAACACAGTGACATTTGAATTTCGCGCGCTCGGAATGCCTGCACGTTGCACAGCTCTGAAACGCAGCTCAGCTGCTCATGACAACAACAACGAGTAACAATCAAAGCTGCTGAAATCGTTGCTGCTTGTTGTTGGCTTGCTGCAGTGGGATGGTGATCAAGTTCGAGGGTGCCCTCGGGGCGGCCGACTCGGTGACCGGCACAACGTTGGTGGAATGTGGAATCATTGAAATCGACGGCACCACACTCGTCGGTGCACCACCACCGCTGCGTTCGTGGTGCCGGCGGTGCCTGCGAAAGCAGCCAGACTGATTCCTCGTCAATTTCATGACACATTTCATGTTTACACGCATGTTCTGATTACAAGTTGCTTGTCGCACCCGTTTAGCCAAACTTCCAATTCTCGAACCAAAGCGACCGTGAATAAACCCTGGTTGGCGTATTAGAAACGTTCATATCGTTTTGCTTGTGCAGTCAGCCAGTTGTGTGCCCAATTTTTCACTACTTAACTGTGTACCACTCTCAAAATTTTTTTGCATCACTGAGACAACAGTCACCACACAAACCGCACTCAAAAACAAAGAAGACAACATGAGTTGAGCATACCAGCACGATTTTGGGTCTGAATAAAGGTGCGAAATGCAAGCACCAGTGCAGCATGCACTGCGCGCTTGAAAAGCAGATTTTTTGTCGTCCATGGCGTCATTTAAGCCAGACACCATTACATCATGACAATAAATGAGCAACAGTTTTAACCCATAACATATCCAACTAGCTGACTGGTTTGTGAGGTGATCACATTCTGTGCAGTCCTCGACCAGAACTCTACCTCTACAGCCTCCAATGCCTGTACTGAATGCACCGCAGCAACCAATCCGCAAGTTGGAGATGTTTATTGAGCAGAGCGTTGTTTCTACCGATGATCAACATGCGCGTCGAGGTCGCGCTCTGAGAGATACGTGCGACCACAGACGTCACGACTGTGCTTCGGCGCACCGAACAGACAAACGTGCACCTTGCTGACGTCAAGCTTCTCAATGCGCTCGAGTTTAGTCTTGCACCTGCGCACAATGACAGAGTTCGGAACAGGGTGAGCCGGCAAAATGGAGACGACATTTGCGGGCGTAGGTGAGTGGACGCAATTGCATGATCGGGGCGAACGATAACACAAGTGCATTTTGTGTTAGCGTTTATCCCTGTCATGGAATTCACAGTTCCCAGTTCCTGTATTATTCACAACATCGTCTCCCTTTTGCAAGTAGTAATACAGGGTGGGCCAAAAAAAAGGTTCCATTTTCAAACTGCTGTCACTGGCTGGTGTTTTAATATTATGAGCTGAAATTTTCAGCACGGATAAAACATGCGTTGCCATTTTACTGACAAAAATTTTTTTCTGATATATAATTCCTAGCGCTCACTGTGGCAGATTTTCTAAAAAACTCGAAAAATCAACAAATTGACTGAAATGAGTGCAAGAAAAAATTAGTATCAAGATGCGTGATTCAATTTTGAAACTGTTGCGAAGGTGACAAATTGGTCTTTTTGGATACCCGCGATAGTTCAAATCATGCGCTCAGAGTGGAAAGGTCTCACACTTGAATTGCATTTGAGCACCTCGAGCGAAATTCTGATGTTTCACAACGGACTCGGGTCAGCAGCCATGCGACTGCGACAGAAAGAATTGTTAAGTTGATTTTTTGTTTTCTGTGTTGCTCTGTCTGTTAATTTGTTTCTTTTGAAAAGTTTTTCTGCGGTTTGAATAAAAACAGTGTTTCAGTTTCAGTTTTCTGCAGTTTCGTCATGGTTAAGTGGACAGCAGAACAACGGGTCTGGCGTGCTATCTGGTGGGAGCAATCTGAAAGTTTTTCTGCAGTGACTCGCCAGTTTCGCGTAAAATTCCATCCAGCCACTGCCGGACGACAAACCTTGATGATGATTTGGATGTCTATGAGCAATGATTCGTTGTTAAATTCTTGGTTAAAAATCCGTTTTTTTGAAAATTTGGGAATTTTTAAACATTGTGCTGTAAAACTGAATCTACTTGACCAAACTGGATGAAACTTTTGTCAGAAAAATGGCATCACATGTTTTATCAATGCTGAAAATTTCAGCTCATAATATTGAAATGCCAGCCAGTGACAGCAGTTTGAAAATGGAACCTTTTTTTTGGCCCACCCTGTATAATTGTTGTTGCCCCTCTAAAACTAATAAACAGAAATTCAAAACGAGCAGAGTCGATTGTGTTCAAAAATTCGAAAGAACAGCACACGTGTTGACTTGTGTCCTGTTTGACGGGTAAGCTTCAGATCTATCCCCCTTATAACATAACCAACACACACCTTGTGCATTTCGTTTGCTGCATGCGCGCGCCACAGTCATAGCAGAAGATGTGCTTACAGGGCAGCTGAAATTCAACGCTACAATAAATTGCACATTGGAAATCTGTCGATAGTGTTGTTTGATTGCATGCTGGAACAGAAGTAGCACGTTGTGAATTCAACTTGCCGAATCGCTTGGGGTCGTCAAATATTTTTATCTTTTATTGGTTCTGCGACTCAATGCGTTTGCGGACGTAAAAACTAAAGTGATCAAATGATGAAAAAATAAAAATTGCTTGACCTGCTACTCAAAATTGCTGAAGAAACTCTGATGCATTGTATCTAAAGGGACTCGGATCACTTCGGCAAATAAATTGCTAGCCGCGTCAAAGCATGAAGCTGCTTCTGTGTTTATGATTGCATTCAGTTGCAGAACAGTGAAAAAAATTTTTCTCATTGTAACATCACGCGAAAACAAAACAAAAAACCAGCGCACCAGTCTCGCGTAAATTCGAATGGGCATGTCGCAGATGTAGCAACAGTGAACGACTGGGTCCGGAACTTTCTCGCCAATCAGATTCAACTGAAAATCACGTGTTATCTTGTAGTGTTTGTTCTGCGACTCAATAATGCGCTTGCGGACGTCGCAAAGGAAGTTGCGGCAATTCAACACTGCCCAAAAGTGATTCGTTTGTTTCCGGAACTACACTACACTACAGTTCTGAAATTCTACTCATCGTGAACCCAAATCCTTCGCAACATCAATGAATCGCAGAACTAGAAAGAAAGATTAATCACAGACGGTATTAATAGCAATAATCGTTACACGTGTTTTTACTTGCAAATTGCGATGTGACGATGCCGATTGCGGCTCCATGTCGACTGACACGATACCAAACGATGATTTTTTAAAGAAAAATCTGAAAAATTCCAAGTTTCATTTAAAAGTCGGTCTTATGTATTATGCGTATCACACCACAAAAATTGCAATTGCACAAAAAACGTTCGAAAACGCGGGTGATATTTTTAACTCCATAACCAACCTTTTCACCATTTCACTATTTTTTCTTGCGACTTTTATTAAATCCTTCATAAAAAAAAAATTCAGGACATGACATGAACTTCGTTACATGTAAACACACCAAACACTCACTGACCACAGCTCACAAAAAAATGCAGCCGTTAAAAAATTTCTCATTGATGACAAAAAGAAGTTCGGGTAAAAATGTCAACAAAACATCGTGAAGAATCATTATGGAAGCGGATAAAACGTACATATATTTACAAATTACAACAAACAACATCCAAGATCAAGCAGACTGCTTCGAGCAATCAGAACAGGAATACGGAACAAATTGTTTCAAGAAAATAAGGTCGCGCAGAGACAAAAACATGTTAGAAAATGTTGATAATATTGGCAAACATGTAGTCTTGTCCACGAAACAACATCAATGACTATTAACGCTTCATAATATACAAATGCGAACGGCCAAACATAAGAATCCGAACAAGCAACAACAAAAAGCACAACATGAACAAACGTCTAACGACCACGAAGCACCAACACAATCACAAATCACACACAACAACACAAACTGTGGTATGAGCGTGGGTTTCCCACCCAAATTTGCACTCTTCATAGTCGCTGTGACCAAACTGTTGTTCTTTTATGCACGAATCACCGCGTGTTCACCAACCAATCAGACAATTATCTAAAAATGCAGAGGACGCATATAAAAGGAGGAATATGGCTTCGTGTAAGCAGTGAGAAACTTTTTTGCTTCACAACTATTTTCAAGTTTCTGATGTGGTACACACGGATACAAGTACAAAACCCATAATTTTTGCGCCGTTTTTATTCACTATTTCGAGTGCACATGTACTTTGTGAACAATTAAAACTTCAACAGCGGATTTCAGCATTTAGCGACCACTAAAACCACTAAAATAACGACAGACTCGACAGAACGGTGCCGGATGAGAAATACCAAGGCATTGGGGCCACCAGAGTCCATTGGCAACGGCAGCCCGGACGAATACAAGTTTTTTCAAAAAGCGGTCGCAATTTTTACCAAATTCGCAAAGAAATTACGCAAATCCCGACAAAAAGGTTTTGGCGTTAAGATTTTCGCCGGACACATTCTCGCGCAAAAAGCAATACCAGCAGATTTACCGCGAATTTTTTCAAATATCAGAAAGACCCAAACCAACCAGATGCCAACCAACCAATCACCAACATTCGTTCAACATCAACCAATCAGAGACTCGGGCGCAAAGCACATAAGTTTATGTGTGACGCCACGCACACTATATAGGACTACCGTGACAAAAAGGATGCTCGTGATCCGCCAAAACCGGCAAAATCCTATAGGGAAGGCAACATCCGTTCGGAGCCTGCGTCGCAAGGGCTGCTCGCAGAGAACTGCTCGGCAGCACACGCCGCCCGATAAAGGGCAGACGAAGAACTTCAATTGGAGTTTAGTCGGCCGAAATCACGAGTAAAGTTCGTGTCATAGAAAACGCTTAATAAGTCGGGCCCACTTGGCTTAGTTACCGGGACCCAGACGAGAAAAAGTGGAGCAGTCGTACACAACAATCCAAGCGAATTGAAAATTCAATTTTAATTATCCGACGACCAAATCAGAGGGGGAAATCTTCTGTCGGTACCCGATTTTATTTTCGTTTTGAGAGGCGGCGCCGGCCGATGCGAAACGCACGATTTGAAATATTAAAGGCAACTAAGCCAAACCCGACAGCGCGAATAGGGCGCACATTTGTTTGTTTGGAGTTCGTTCAAGATCGCACGTGGTTACGAATTGGTTTAAATTTTGTTGTTCAACTAATTAGCGAATGGGACACGCGGATCGCAATCGGGCAGGGTTTAAGCGCTTAAGAGGGCGGGAAAAAATTAATAAAAATTTAAACTCGAGAAACACTCGGTTTTGCGGCAAAAGTCAGGAATTGAATGTTGAAGGCGTTTGATAGTTAAAAATTGAAAAGACCAATTTTTGAAAAGACGCGGCAAAAAAGAAGAATTTAAAACTACGGAGAAATTTCACTACGAGAAATACGAAATTATTTGCGGTAGACTTAGACAAAAATGCCCATTTTTTAAAAAAGTTAAGGCAAGAACCGGCTCCACCCAGCGAAATTTCGAAATTTTTTTCGGTACGAACAATTCAGAAAGAGGCGTTGACAGTCAAAATGAAAATTGAAAAGCCCAATTTTTGCAAAACCGGGCAAAAAAAGATGAATTCAAACTACGAGAAATACCCCGGAAAATTTGTCGGTAGAAACAACTTTAGACAAAAATGCCCATTTTGAAACGAGGCAAAGCAGGATTAACTACCGCCAAAATTTTTGCGGCGAAACAATTCAGCCAAGAGGCGATTTGAAACCCAATTAAAGCATACAAAAATTTGAAAAGCCCAATTTTTGCAAAAAACCGGGCAAAAAAGAGTGAATTTCAAAACTACGAGAAATACCCCAGAAGCATTTGTCAGGCCGAACAATGGAGCAAAAATGCCCATTTGCAGCGGGCAAAAAGTAACCGGATTTTAACACTACAGGAAAGCAGGAAATTTTGTTAATATGAAACAATTAAACAATGAGGAATTGTTGAGCCAGGTCAAAATTTGAATTTTGAAAGCCCAATTTGCCCCATAGCAAAAAAAGAAGAATACCCGGAGGAAATTAGGGAAATTTGTCGGTATGAAACAACTTTAGACAAAAATGCCCAATTTTAACCCAAGGTGGGCAAAAAATACCGGATTTCAACCCGGAAATTTAGGAAATTTTTGGGGACACAATTCACTTGAGGCGGCAATTGAACCAGGTCAAAATTTGAATTTTGAAAAGCCCAATTTTTGAAAAACGGGCAAAAAAGAAGAATTTTAAAACCGGAGAAATACCCGAAAATTTGTCGGTAGAAACAACTTTAGACAAAAATGCCCAATTTTGCAAAATGGCGGGGCAAAAAAGGACCGGATTCAAACTACAGTGAAATACCCCAGGAAATTTTGTCGGAAGAACCGATTTAAGCAAAATTGAGGCGATTTGAAACCTAGGTCAAAATTTGAATTTGGCCCAATTTTTTTGAAAACGGGCAAAAAAGAGAGATTAAAAACGGTGAAATTTGAAAATTTGCGGAGAAACAAACTTTGGAGCAAATCGCACATTTTTCAAAAGCGGGGCAAAAAGTAACCGGATTTCAACACAGGAAATACCCCAGATTTATTGCGGGAAACAATTTTAAACCCGAGGCGATTGACAGTCAAACGCGAGATTTGAAAAGCCAAATTTGCACAAAACGGGCAAAAAAATAATTAGATTTTAAAACTACCGGAAACCCGGAAATTTGTCGGTATAAAACACTTTAGACAAAAATGCCCATTTTTTTCAATTTTAGCCAAAAGAATTAGACAAAAAGTAACCGGATTTCAAACTACAGGAAATACCCGAAATTTGTCGGCAGACCAATTTAAACAAAAAATTACGGTTGACAGGTCAAAATACGGGTTGAAAAGCCGAATTTACAAAAACGCGGCAAAAAAAGAGCAAACTACGGAGAAATACCCAAAATTGTCAGTGCCAAACATTTGAAAAAATTGCGATTTGCAAGGCGGGGCAAAAAGTAACCGGATTTAAACTACAGGAAATACCCAGGAAATTTGTCGGCGAAACAATTTAAACAAAATTAAGGCGGGCAGAGAAAACTTTGAATTGAAAAAGCAATTTTATTAAAAAAACTAAGAAAGAAAGAATTAAAACTAGGAGAAATACCTCGAATTTGTAGTATGAAACATTTAGACAAAAATTGCCAAATTTGAAACAGGCAAAAAGTAACCGGAATTCAAAACTACAGGAAATACCCCAGGAAATTTTGATAGACTAAGCAAATGAAGGCGATTGAATGAGTCAAACCTCCGAAATTTGAAAAGCCCAATTTTGCAAAAAAAATTAAATTCAAGAAGAATTTAAAACACGGAGAAATACCCCAGGAAAATTTGTATAGAAATAATTTAGACAAAAATGCCCAATTTTGCAAAGCGGGGCAAAAAGTAACCGGATTTCAGCAGCACTACAGGAAATACCCCAGGAAATTTTTTGCGGCAGAAACAATTCAGACAAAAATGAAGGCGAATTTGACCAGGTCAAAAAATCCAAAATTTGAAAAGCCGATTTTTGTAAAAATCGGGGCAAAAAGAACGGATTTCAAACTACGGAGAAGACCGGAAAATTTTTTTGGTTTGAAATAATTTAAGACAAAATTGAAGGGCGAATCCCCAGTGAAAACCACACGAGTTTAAAAACCCGATTTTTACAAAAACAGTGGGAAAAAATTAGCAATTGAACCGGAGGAATACAGGAAACATTTTTGTTTGATGTCAAAGGAGTAAAAATAGAGGGGAACCTTGAGGAAATGAAAAAGGGCAGATAAGTAACCAGATTCAGATAGGAATCGCGCAGCGTAGTAAAGAAGTGGCGCAATTTTTTCGGCACATTGAATGGAGTCGGGCACATATCAAGTTTGCAGAGTCGGCGCACGCGATAAATTTTGAAAAACCGCGCGCAATCAGCCATAAATGCGGGGCGCCGGGCACGCGATAACCGAAAAGTTAGCCATGCGAATGAAACACACAGCGAATTCATACAGTCGTGGTAAGACAATCAACGTTGGGGCGGCAAATTCTGGCGCAAACATGCCCACAGCAACTGAACAGAGCAGCAGACGAACACCACCACCGCATATAATGTAAAACAGAGCAAAAACCATGACAACCGAATCAAACCGCAGATTCGAGACAATGACGATAGAACCAGCGGTGGAGGCCCGGAAGAAAGAAAACGAAAAGCGATTAGGAACAAAAGTCCAATTAAAAGCTCTCGGGAAGGTTCGGAATTGGAGAGAAAACATTTGGAGATTTTTCTGACCAAATTTTTGTCACGGTATGTTGCCCCTGTCACTCACTACAGCGAAATATCTAAGAAAAGTATGAAAAATCGACATGTTGCAAAAATGCAGAGGGTTGATTTAACAGCAGCGCAAAAATCAAATGATGAACGTTGGTGACCTTTGAGTGTTCACAACTTCCAAAAAAATTAAAAAAAAGCAATACGCACATACAGTAGCTTGAGAGACCCCGACTGCCGAATTGCATTTGAGACAGTCTTTGAGTAGCCTGATGTTTCACTTCGAGTCTTAGCGTGCGTGAACGTTTCTGCTCAGAACAGATGCAAATTTATCTTTCCCAGGGTAAATTGCATTTTTTTTTCTTTTATTCGCACAATTTGCCACTCTGATGTTGTTACCATAGCAGACTAGTTGTTTTCTGCAGTGAAAGATGCAATTCCATTTTCAGTCTTTGCTGCCATCATGGTTAAGTGGACGGCACAGCAGCGAGTCTGGGCTGCCTGGATGAATTGAATGATGGAGATTATGGATGAACATTGTTTTTCGTCAAAAATTGCTATTTTTTTAAAAATTACACTGTAAAAACGTGTAAACCAAAAAATTTTTGATCACAAAAAATCTCCCAAAGTGTTTTAACACTGTTTTCCAAATGTTAAAATATGGGGTCCCTTTGTTACAGCGAAATCAACCCTCTGCTTTTCACAACATTTGTCAAGTTACTGTGTTTTCCAGGTATTTCCCTGTAGTGAGTGATAGGGGAAACACGCCGGTAACAAAAATTGAGTCAGAAAACCCTCCAAATGTTTTTTTAACAGTGTTTCAATTTTCAGCTCGAAACATTTCAGCACAAGCCAGTGAGAGCATTTTAGAATTTGAACCTTTTGTAGCTCACCAGGCAAGCCTTTTTCGATATGATCAGTATAATTCTTTCTTTAAACCTGTCATTTTTTCGTGCAATTTATCGCTCAGAATAGAAGAAAGAATGTGAAGAAACGAAAAGACATTTAGCCGCAAATGTGGCATTTCCATGTGTGATTTCATTTCAACCACGCCACGCCCAACATTTCCATTCTTCATACTGTAATATACGAGTTATTTCGCGAGCGCTGTATTTTGCGATAAAAAGTGACAGGTTTCACCAAGCATTTAAAAGCAAATACAAAATACCACGAAAAGAAAACAACAAACAAAACCGACCTGATTGATTTCACCGCCAGCCTGATAGGCGAGTATGGGGTCCTCGATGGGTCGCGGTACCGACTGAATGTCCCAGATCAACGCTTGACTGTCGTCGCCTGCGGGTGCGCGCGAACATTCAATTTTGAAAGCAAATAATAATCGGAGAGAAGCAATCTTGTTTGAAGAAAAGTTTCCAATCGCAAGTACGCACAAACGATCACCAGAGTGAAAACAAGTTGACTAAAGATGCGCTCTATCTCATACTGACGTACGTGCATCCGGCACGGCACGTCACGACAGGGCTCGTGTCTGGCTCACATGGAGACGTGCCTTTGACGTACGTCGGCATACGTCAGTGTGAGCTGGCATTGAAGCAAAAAAAGACAAAAAAAAACATTAAGCTGACCAGCACTGGGAACGTGATAGGAGGAATCATGGCGCCCAGGCGATGCCGTTCACGCAGGCACGGTGATTCGACAAACGACCGACTGGTGAGCACGGCACGCGCACGTCCAGTACAACGCTCTGCAGTGACATCGGTGATCACAGGAGCAGGACGACATTCTCATAGACTGGCGAATGCTACTTCTGATGCGGCCAGACCGGTGCAGCAGAGGTGTCCCCTTGCTGCGACATGCCAGTTCAGTGTAGATCCGCACGCCCAAACACGACCATGAGAGGAGGCATGGCGGCCAAATTCAGCACGGCACCCGCGCACCGATTGATTTTGATTGATTGATTTGGGTTCGGGCGATTCATATGCTGTGATTGACGAACAGCCATACAACATGCAAGTGAACAATAAACCACCCCGAATGGACACGACAGAAGGACGCAGTGTCAAACGAAACAGCTCACCTCGGTGGAGTCCATTGCGAACGTGGCGAGATAGTTTTGATCCTGTTTATTCCAGACTTGAGTCTGAGCAACGGTCGACGCAGCGAGTCACTCGTAGATGATCGTCGAATGCTCCAGATGGCGCAGGTCGAACATTCGCACGCTGCCGTCGGCGCCGGCACGTACCGGCAGATTTCTTTCAACCTATCACTTCTTTTGAAAATTGCCCTTCTAATCTTGCAAAACTTTGGATTCGAGAAAATGAACCAGAATCTAGCTTAGTCGGACGGAACGAATTGAAAAACCCACTGGTGGCGAAATGTGTTATTTTCAGCGTTTTTTTTTGCGAATTCCTAAAATTCTCATTTGCGCACTGAATATTGTCCGTGCGTGTGTCACTTCTCAAGCCGACCGACTGATGTGAACCATAGACCTGCCGCCGCCAGCTCGCGGAAACACCAATATCGTACACCTCGCGATCATGCGCGCGATCAACTGAGTTGACACTATGGCAAACAATGCGACGCGTCGATGAGACCACTTGAGCCAAATCTGGGCTTGATTTTTTATAGGTATGTTTGTTGAATTGAAACCCCTGTCACTTTTTTTTAAATGCTTTGAAATTGAACTGCATTCAGAAGAACGAATGTATCGGAGTTTTGGTTGAAATCGAAAAACACCCAAAATTCGTTGTTTCTTCTTGTTCTACTTATTCATTGTCAGCAACTGCGGCCACTCACTTCAATCGACCAAATCGTGCACGTCGTGTCGATGCTGGCAGTGCCAATCAGATTCACGTCAACCTCATTCCAATCGAACGACGTCAACGGGGCGCAAAAGTCGGAGTTTCGATTCTGGAAACGAGTAATAATAAACAAACGAAGTCAATCAAAATGCATGGTTCGGCTCTGCATTTTGGTCTGGTGGTGAACATGAGACAAGAGAGCTGGTGGCCTTATCACTCATGTGCAATGCTGTTGAATCTTGTGATTGAATCAATGAATCAAATCATTCATAGATTTGAGAAACCATGAAAATAAAATATGAACCGAAACCGAAAACGAACATTATTCAGGAGACATTCCAACTGAACACTTCCACTGCCATTATCGGCCACTTTCCACAGTCGCAGATAGTCACCGCTGGTCCCAACAAATCGGGCAGGTCGCTTTTCTGAAGACAAAAGATTACCGCTCCCATGATGAAATTCATCAATTGTTATTATCAATTTT